>CATVIB010000534.1:0-27761 GCA_958336395.1 Ctenicera cuprea | reverse complement strand
ATTACAATTACAATTACAATTACAATTACAATTACAATTACAATTACAATTACAATTACAGTTTCAATTACAATTACAATTACAATTACAATTACAATTACAATTACAATTACAATTACAATTACAATTACAATTACAATTACAATTATAATTACAATTACAATTACAATTACAATTACAATTACAATTACAATTACAATTACAATTACAATTACAATTACAATTACAATTACAATTACAATTACAATTACAATTACAATTACAATTACAACTTCAAATACAATTAAAATTACAATTACAATTACAATTACAATTACAATTACAGTTTCAATTACAATTACAATTACAATTGCAATTACAATTACAATTGCAATTACAATTACAATTACAATTACAATTACAATTACAATTACAATTACAATTACAATTACAATTACAATTACAATTACAATTACAATTACAATTACAATTACAATTACAATTTCAATTACAATTACAATTACAATTAAAATTACAATTACAATTACAATTACAATTACAATTACAATTACAATTACAATTACATTTACAATTACAATTACAATTACAATTACAATTACAATTACAATTACAGTTACAATTACAATTACAATTACAATTACAATAACAATTAAAATTTACAATTACAATTACAATTACAATTACAATTACAATTACAATTACAATTACAATTACAATTACAATTACAATTACAATTACAATTACAATTACAATTACAATGACAATTACAATTACAATTACAATTACAATTACAATTAAAATTACAAAGACAATTACAATTACAATTACAATTACAATTACAATTACAATTACAATTATAATTACAATTACAATTACAATTACAATTACAATTACAATTACAATTACAATTACAATTACAATTACAATTACAATTACAATTACAATTACAATTACAATTACAATTACAATTACAATTACAATTACAATTACAATTGCAATTGCAATTGCAATTGCAATTGCAATTACAATTACAATTACAATTACAATTACAATTACAATTACAATTACAATTACAATTACAATTACAATTACAATTACAATACAATTACAATTACAATTACAATTAACAATTACAATTACAATTACAATTACAATTACAATTACAATTACAATTACAACAATTACAATTACAATTACAATTACAATTACAATTACAATTACAATTACAATTACAATTACAATACAATTACAATTACAATTACAATTACAATTACAATTACAATTACAATTACAATACAATTACAATACAATTACAATTACAATTACAATTACAATTACAATTACAATTACAATTACAATTACAATTACAATTACAATTACAATACAATACAATACAATTACAATTACAATTACAATTACAATTACAATTACAATTACAATTACAATACAATTACATACAATTACAATTACAATTACAATTACAATTACAATTACAATTACAATTACAATTACAATTACAATTACAATTACAATTACAATTACAATTACAATTACAATTACAATTACAATTACACACAATCACAATCACAATCACAATCCACAATCCAATCACATCACAATCACAATCACAATCACAATCACAATCACAATCACAATCACAATTCAATTACAATTACAATTACAATTACAATTACAATTACAATTACAATTACAATTACAATTACATTACAATTACAATTACAATTACAATTACAATTACAATTACAATTACAATTACAATTACAATTACAATTACAATTACAATTACAATTACAATTACAATTACAATTACAATTACAATTACAATTACAATTACAATTACAATTACAATTACAATTACAATTACAATTACAATTACAATTACAATTACAATTACAATTACAATTACAATTACAATTACAATTACAATACAATAACAATTACAATTACAATTACAATCACAATTACAATTACAATTACAATTACAATTACAATTACAATTACAATTACAATTACAATTACAATTACAATTACAAATTACAATTACAATTACAATTACAATTACAATGACAATTACAACTACAATTACAATTACAATTACAATTTCAATTACAATTACAATTGCAATTACAATTACAATACAATTCCAATTACAATTACAATTACAATTACAATTACAATTACAAATACAATTACAATTACAATTACAATTACAATTACAATTACAATTACAATTACAATTACAATTACAATTACAATTACAATTACAATTACAATTACAATTACAATTACAATTACAATTACAATTACAATTACAATTACAATTACAATTACAATTACAATTACAATTACAATTACAATTACAATTACAATTACAATTACAATTACATTACAATTACAATTAGAATTACAATTACAATTACAATTACAATTACAATTACAATTACAATTACAATTACAATTACAATTACAATTACAATTACAATTACAATTACAATTACAATTACAATTACAATTACAATTACAATTACAATTACAATTACAATTACAATTATTATTACAATTACAATTACAATTACAATTACAATTACAATTACAATTACAATTACAATTACAATTACAATTACAATTACAATTACAATTACAATTACAATTACAATTACAACTACAACTACAATTACAATTACAATTACAATTACAATTACAATTACAATTACAATTACAATTACAATTTCAATTACGATTACGATTACGATTACGATTACGATTACAATTACAATTACATTACAAATTACAATTACAATTACAATTACAATTACAATTACAATTACAATTACAATAACAATTACAATTACAATTACAATTACAATTACAATTACAATTACAATTACAATTACAATTACAATTACAATTACAATTACAATTACAATTACAATTACAATTACAATTACAATTACAATTACAATTACAATTACAATTACAATTACAATTACAATTACAATTACATTTACAGTTACAATTACAATTACAATTACAATTACAATTACAATTACAATTACAATTACAATTACATTTACAATTACAATTACAATTACAATTACAATAACAATAACAATAACAATAACAATTACAATTACAATTACAATTACAATTACAATTACAATTACAATTACAATTACAATTACAATTACATTACAATTACATTACAATTACAATTACAATTACAATTACAATTACAATTACAATTACAATTACAATTACAATTACAATTACAATTACAATTACAATTACAATTACAATTACAATTACAATTACAATTACAATTGCAATTACAATTACAATTACAATTACAATTACAATTACAATTACAATTACAATTACAATTACAATTACAATTACAATTACAATACAATTACAATTACAATTACAATTACAATTACAATTACAATTACAATTACAATTACAATTACAATTACAATTACAATTACAATTACAATTACAATAACAATTTCAATTACAATTACAATTACAATTACAATTACAATTACAATTACAATTACAATTACAATTACAATTACAAATTACAATTACAATACAATTACAATTACAACTACAAATTCAATTACAATTACAATTACAATTACAATTACAATTACAATTACAATTACAATTACAATTACAATTACAATTACAATTACAATTACAATTACAATTACAATTACAATTACAATTACAATTACAATTACAGTTACAATTACAATTACAATTACAATTACAATTACAATTACAATTACAATTACAATTACAATTACAATTACAATAACAATTACAATTACAATTACAATTACAATTACAATTACAATTACAATTACAATTACAATTACAATTACAATTACATTTACAATTACAATTACAATTACAATTACAATTACAATTACAATTACAATTACAATTACAATTACAATTACAATTACAATTACAATTACAATTACAATTACAATTACAATTACAATTATAATTACAATTACAATTACAATTACAATTACAATTACAATTACAATTACAATTACAATTACAATTACAATTACAATTACAATTACAATTACAATTACAATTACAATTACAATTACAACTTCAAATACAATTAAAATTACAATTACAATTACAATTACAATTACAATTACAATTGTTATTACAATTACAATTACAATTGCAATTACAATTACAATTGCAATTACAATTACAATTACAATTACAATTACAATTACAATTACAATTACAATTACAATTACAATTACAATTACAATTACAATTACAATTACAATTACAATTACAATTACAATTACAATTACAATTACAATTACAATTACAATTACAATTACAATTACAATTGCAATTGCAATTGCAATTACAATTACAATTACAATTACATTTACAATTACAATTACAATTACAATTACAATTACAATTACAATTACAATTACAATTACAATTACAATTACAATTACAATTACAATTACAATTACAATTACAATTACAATTACAATTACAATTACAATTACAATTACAATTACAATTACAATTACAATTACAATTACAATTACATTTACAATTACAATTACAATTACAATTACAATTACAATTACAATTACAATTACAATTACAATTACAATTACAATTACAATTACAATTACAATTTACAATTACAATTACAATTACAGTTACAATTACAATTACAATTACAATTACAATTACAATTACAATTACAATTACAATTACAATTACAATTACAATTACAATTACAATTACAATTACAATTACAATTATAATTACAATTACAATTACAATTACAATTACAATTACAATTACAATTACAATTACAATTACAATTACAATTACAATTACAATTACAATTACAATTACAATTACAATTACAATTACAACTTCAAATACAATTAAAATTACAATTACAATTACAATTACAATTACAATTACAATTACAATTGTTATTACAATTACAATTACAATTGCAATTACAATTACAATTGCAATTACAATTACAATTACAATTACAATTACAATTACAATTACAATTACAATTACAATTACAATTACAATTACAATTACAATTACAATTACAATTACAATTACAATTACAATTACAATTACAATTACAATTACAATTACAATTACAATTACAATTACAATTACAATTACAATTACAATTACAATTGCAATTGCAATTGCAATTGCAATTGCAATTACAATTACAATTACAATTACAATTACAATTACAATTACAATTACAATTACAATTACAATTACAATTACAATTACAATTACAATTACAATTACAATTACAATTACAATTTCAATTACAATTACAATTACAATTACAATTAAAATTACAATTACAATTACAATTACAATTACAATTACAATTACAATTACAATTACAATTACTATTACAATTACAATTACAGTTACAATTACAATTACAATTACAATTACAATTACAATAACAATTAAAATTACAATTACAATTACAATTACAATTACAATTACAATTACAATTACAATTATAATTACAACTACAATTACAATTACAATTACAATTACAATGACAATTACAATTACAATTACAATTACAATTACAATTAAAATTACAATGACAATTACAATTACAATTACAATTACAATTACAATTACAATTAACAATTACAATTACAATTACAATTACATATACAATTACAATTACAATTACAATTACAATTACAATTACAATTACAATTACAATTACAATTACAATTACAATTACAATTACAATTATTATTACAATTACAATTACAATTACAATTTCAATTACAATTACAATTACAATTACAATTACAATTACAATTACAATTACAATTACAATTACAATTACAATTACAATTACAACTACAATTACAATTACAATTACAATTACAATTACAATTACAATTACAATTACAATTACAATTACAATTTCGATTACGATTACGATTACGATTACGATTACAATTACAATTACATTTACAATTACAATTACAATTACAATTACAATTACAATTACAATTACAATTACAATTACAATTACAATTACAATTACAATTACAATTACAATTACAATTACAATTACAATTACAATTACAATTACAATTACAATTACAATTACAATTACAATTACATTACAATTACAATTACAATTACAATTACAATTACAATTACAATTACAATTACAATTACAATTACAATTACAATTACAATTACAATTACAATTACAATTACAATTACAATTACAATTACAATTACATTACAATTACAATTACAATTACAATTACAATTACAATTACAATTACAATTACAATTACAATTACAATTACATTTACAATTACAATTACAATTACAATTACAATAACAATTACAATTACAATTACAATTACAATTACAATTACAATTACAATTACAATTACAATTACAATTACAATTACATTTACAATTACAATTACAATTACAATTACAATTACAATTACAATTACAATTACAATTACAATTTGAATTACAATTACAATTACAATTACAATTACAATTACAATTACAATTACAATTACAATTACAATTACAATTACAATTACAATTACAATTACAATTACAATTACAATTACAATTACAATTACAATTACAATTACAATTACAATTACAATTACAATTACAATTACAATTACAATTACAATTACAATTACAATTACAATTACAATTACAATTACAATTACAATTACAATTACAATTACAATTACAATTACAATTACAATTACAATTACAATTACAATTACAATTACAATTACAATTACAATTACAATTACAATTACAATTACAATTACAATTACAATTACAATTACAATTACATTACAATAACAATTTCAATTACAATTACAATTACAATTACAATTACAATTACAATTACAATTACAATTACAATTACAATTACAATTACAATTACAACTACAAATTCAATTACAATTACAATTACAATTACAATTACAATTACAATTACAATTACAATTACAATTACAATTACAATTACAATTACAATTACAATTACAATTACAATTACAGTTACAATTACAATTACAATTACAATTACAATTACAATTACAATTACAATTACAATTACAATTACAATTACAATTACAATTACAATTACAATTACAATTACAATTACAATTACAATTACAATTACAATTACAATTACAATTACAATTACAATTACATTTACAATTACAATTACAATTACAATTACAATTACAATTACAATTACAATTACAATTACAATTACAATTACAATTACAATTACAATTACAATTACAATTACAATTACAATTACAATTACAATTACAATTACAATTACAATTACAATTACATTTACAATTACAATTACAATTACAATTACAATTACAATTACAATTACAATTACAATTACAATTACAATTACAATTACAATTACAATTACAATTACAATTACAATTACAATTACAATTACAATTACAATTACAATTACAGTTACAATTACAATTACAATTACAATTACAATTACAATTACAATTACAATTACAATTACAATTACAATTACAATTACAATTACAATTACAATTACAATTACAATTACAATTACAATTACAATTACAATTACAATTACAATTACAATTACAATTACAATTACAATTACAATTACAATTACAATTACAATTACAATTACAATTACAATTACAATTACAATTACAATTACAATTACAATTACAATTACAATTACAATTACAACTTCAAATACAATTAAAATTACAATTACAATTACAATTACAATTACAATTACAATTACAATTACAATTGTTATTACAATTACAATTACAATTGCAATTACAATTACAATTGCAATTACAATTACAATTACAATTACTACAATTACAATTACAATTACAATTACAATTACAATTACAATTACAATTACAATTACAATTACAATTAAAATTACAATTTCAATTACAATTACAATTACAATTAAAATTACAATTACAATTACAATTACAATTACAATTACAATTACAATTACAATTACAATTACAATTACAATTACAGTTACAATTACAATTCCAATTACAATTACAATTACAATAACAATTAAAATTACAATTACAATTACAATTACAATTACAATTACAATTACAATTACAATTACAATTACAATTACAATTACAATTACAATTACAAATACAATTACAATTACAATTACAATTACAATGACAATTACAATTACAATTACAATTACAATTACAATTAAAATTACAATGACAATTACAATTACAATTACAATTACAATTACAGTTACAATTACAATTACAATTACAATTACAATTACAATTACAATTACAATTACAATTACAATTACAGTTACAATTACAATTACAATTACAATTACAATTACAATTACAATTACAATTACAATTACAATTACAATTACAATTACAATTACAATTACAATTACAATTGCAATTGCAATTGCAATTACAATTACAATTACAATTACAATTACAATTACAATTACAATTACAATTACAATTACAATTACAATTACAATTACAATTACAATTACAATTACAATTACAATTACAATTACAATTACAATTACAATTACAATTACAATTACAATTACAATTACAATTACAATTACAATTACAATTACAATTACAATTACAATTACAATTACAATTACAATTACAATTTCAATTACAATTACAATTACAATTACAATTACAATTACAATTACAATTACAATTACAATTACAATTACAATTACAATTACAATTACAATTACAATTTCAATTACAATCACAATCACAATCACAATCATAATTACAATTACAATTACAATTACAATTACAATTACAATTACAATTACAATTACAAATACAATTACAATTACAATTACAATTACAATTACAATTACAATTACAATTACAATTACAATTACAATTACAATTACAATTACAATTACAATTACAATTACAATTACAATTACAATTATAATTACAATTACAATTACAATTACAATTACAATTACAATTACAATTACAATTACAATTACAATTACAATTACAATTACTATTACAATTACAATTACAATTACAATTACAACTTCAAATACAATTAAAATTACAATTACAATTACAATTACAATTACAATTACAATTACAATTGTTATTACAATTACAATTACAATTGCAATTACAATTACAATTGCAATTACAATTACAATTACAATTACAATTACAATTACAATTACAATTACAATTACAATTACAATTACAATTACAATTACAATTACAATTACAATTACAATTACAATTACAATTACAATTAAAATTACAATTACAATAACAATTACAATTACAATTACAATTACAATTACAATTACAATTACAATTACAATTACATTTACAATTACAATTACAATTACAATTACAATTACAATTACAATTACAATTACAATTACAATTACAATTACAATTACAATTACAATTACAATTACAATTACAATTACAATTACAATTACAATTACAATTACAATTACAATTACAATTACAATTACAATTACAATTACAATTACAATTACAATTACAATTACAATTACAATTACAATTACAATTACAATTACAATTACAATTACAATTACAATTACAATTACAATTACAATTACAATTACAATTACAATTACAATTACAATTACAATTACAATTACAATTACAATTACAATAACAATTTCAATTACAATTACAATTACAATTACAATTACAATTACAATTACAATTACAATTACAATTACAATTACAATTACAATTACAATTACAATTACAATTACAATTACAATTACAATTACAACTACAAATTCAATTACAATTACAATTACAATTACAATTACAATTACAATTACAATTACAATTACAATTACAATTACAATTACAATTACAATTACAATTACAGTTACAATTACAATTACAATTACAATTACAATTACAATTACAATTACAATTACAATTACAATTCCAATTGCAATTACAATTACAATTACAATTACAATTACAATTACAATTACAATTACAATTACAATTACAATTACAATTACAATTACATTTACAATTACAATTACAATTACAATTACAATTACAATTACAATTACAATTACAATTACAATTACAATTACAATTACAATTACAATTACAATTACAATTACAATTACAATTACAATTACAATTACAATTACAATTACATTTACAATTACAATTACAATTACAATTACAATTACAATTACAATTACAATTACAATTACAATTACAATTACAATTACAATTACAATTACGATTACGATTACGATTACGATTACAATTACAATTACAGTTACAATTACAATTACAATTACAATTACAATTACAATTACAATTACAATTACAATTACAATTACAATTACAATTACAATTACAATTACAATTACAATTACAATTACAATTACAATTACAATTACAATTACAATTATAATTACAATTACAATTACAATTACAATTACAATTACAATTACAATTACAATTACAATTACAATTACAATTACAATTACAATTACAATTACAATTACAATTACAATTACAATTACAATTACAACTTCAAATACAATTAAAATTACAATTACAATTACAATTACAATTACAATTACAATTGTTATTACAATTACAATTACAATTACAATTGCAATTACAATTACAATTGCAATTACAATTACAATTACAATTACAATTACAATTACAATTACAATTACAATTACAATTACAATTACAATTACAATTACAATTACAATTACAATTACAATTACAATTACAATTACAATTACAATTACAATTACAATTACAATTACAATTTCAATACAATTACAATTACAATTAAAATTACAATTACAATTACAATTACAATTACAATTACAATTACAATTACAATTACAATTACAATTACAATTACAATTACAATTACAATTACAATTACAATTACAATTACAATTACAATTACAATTACAATTACAATTACAATTACAATTACAATTACAATTACAATAACAATTTCAATTACAATTACAATTACAATTACAATTACAATTACAATTACAATTACAATTACAATTACAATTACAATTACAATTACAATTACAATTACAATTACAATTACAATTACAATTACAACTACAAATTCAATTACAATTACAATTACAATTACAATTACAATTACAATTACAATTACAATTACAATTACAATTACAATTACAATTACAATTACAATTACAGTTACAATTACAATTACAATTACAATTACAATTACAATTACAATTACAATTACAATTACAATTCCAATTGCAATTACAATTACAATTACAATTACAATTACAATTACAATTACAATTACAATTACAATTACAATTACAATTACAATTACATTTACAATTACAATTACAATTACAATTACAATTACAATTACAATTACAATTACAATTACAATTACAATTACAATTACAATTACAATTACAATTACAATTACAATTACAATTACAATTACAATTACAATTACAATTACATTTACAATTACAATTACAATTACAATTACAATTACAATTACAATTACAATTACAATTACAATTACAATTACAATTACAATTACGATTACGATTACGATTACGATTACAATTACAATTACAGTTACAATTACAATTACAATTACAATTACAATTACAATTACAATTACAATTACAATTACAATTACAATTACAATTACAATTACAATTACAATTACAATTACAATTACAATTACAATTACAATTACAATTACAATTATAATTACAATTACAATTACAATTACAATTACAATTACAATTACAATTACAATTACAATTACAATTACAATTACAATTACAATTACAATTACAATTACAATTACAATTACAATTACAATTACAACTTCAAATACAATTAAAATTACAATTACAATTACAATTACAATTACAATTACAATTGTTATTACAATTACAATTACAATTACAATTGCAATTACAATTACAATTGCAATTACAATTACAATTACAATTACAATTACAATTACAATTACAATTACAATTACAATTACAATTACAATTACAATTACAATTACAATTACAATTACAATTACAATTACAATTACAATTACAATTACAATTACAATTACAATTTCAATACAATTACAATTACAATTAAAATTACAATTACAATTACAATTACAATTACAATTACAATTACAATTACAATTACAATTACAATTACAATTACAATTACAATTACAATTACAATTACAGTTACAATTACAATTACAATTACAATTACAATTACAATAACAATTAAAATTACAATTACAATTACAATTACAATTACAATTACAATTACAATTACAATTACAATTACAATTACAATTACAATTACAATTACAATTACAATTACAATTACAATGACAATTACAATTACAATTACAATTACAATTACAATTACAATTACAATTACAATGACAATTACAATTACAATTACAATTACAATTACAATTAAAATTACAATGACAATTACAATTACAATTACAATTACAATTACAATTACAATTACAATTACAATTACAGTTACAATTACAATTACAATTACAATTACAATTACAATTACAATTACAATTACAATTACAATTACAATTACAATTACAATTACAATTACAATTACAATTACAATTACAATTATAATTACAATTACAATTACAATTACAATTACAATTGCAATTGCAATTACAATTACAATTACAATTACAATTACAATTACAATTACAATTACAATTACAATTACAATTACAATTACAATTACAATTACAATTACAATTGCAATTACAATTACAATTACAATTACAATTACAATTACAATTACAATTTCAATTACAATTACAATTACAATTACAATTAAAATTACAATTACAATTACAATTACAATTACAATTACAATTACAATTACAATTACAATTACAATTACAATTACAATTACAATTACAGTTACAATTACAATTACAATTACAATTACAATTACAATAACAATTAAAATTACAATTACAATTACAATTACAATTACAATTACAATTACAATTACAATTATAATTACAATTACAATTACAATTACAATTACAATTACAATTACAATTACAATGACAATTACAATTACAATTACAATTACAATTACAATTAAAATTACAATGACAATTACAGTTACAATTACAATTACAATTACAATTACAATTACAATTACAATTACAATTACAATTACAATTACAATTACAATTACAATTACAATTACAATTACAATTACAATTACAATTACAATTACAATTACAATTACAATTACAATTACAATTACAATTTCAATTACAATTACAATTACAATTACAATTACAATTACAATTACAATTACAATTACAATTACAATTACAATTACAATTACAATTACAATTACAATTACAATTACAATTACAATTACAATTACAATTACAATTACAATTACAATTACAATTACAATTACAATTACAATTACAATTACAATTACAATTACAATTACAATTACAATTACAATTACAATTACAATTACAATTACAATTACAATTACAATTACAATTACAATTACAATTACAATTACAATTACAATTACAATTACAATTACAATTACAATTACAATTACAATTACAATTACAATTACAATTACAATTACAATTACAATTACAATTACAATTACAATCACAATCACAATCACAATCATAATTACAATTACAATTACAATTACAATTACAATAACAATTACAATTACAATTACAATTACAATTACAATTACAATTACAATTACAATTACAATTACAATTACAATTACAATTACAATTACAATTACAATTACAATTACAATTACAATTACAATTACAATTACAAATACAATTACAATTACAATTACAATTACAATTACAATTACAATTACAATTACAATTACAATTACAATTACAATTACAATTACAATTACAATTACAATTACAATTACAATTACAATTACAAAAGTACAATTACAATTACAATTACAATTACAATTACAATTACAATTACAATTACAATTACAATTACAATGACAATTACAATTACAATTACAATTACAATTACAATTACAATTTCAATTACAATTACAATTACAATTACAATTACAATTACAATTACAATTACAATTACAATTACAATTACAATTACAATTACAATTACAATTACAATTATTATTACAATTACAATTACAATTACAATTACAATTACAATTACAATTACAATTACAATTACAATTACAATTACAATTACAATTACAATTACAATTACAATTACAATTACAATTACAATTACAATTACAATTTCAATTACAATTACAATTACGATTACGATTACGATTACAATTACAATTACATTTACAATTACAATTACAATTACAATTACAATTACAATTACAATTACAATTACAATTACAATTACAATTACAATTACAATTGCAATTACAATTACAATTACAATTACAATTACAATTACAATTACAATTACAATTACAATTACAATTACAATTACAATTACAATTACAATTACAATTACAATTACAATTACATTTACAATTACAATTACAATTACAATTACAATTACAATTACAATTACAATTACAATTACAATTACAATTACAATTACAATTACAATTACAATTACAATTACAATTACAATTACATTTACAATTGCAATTACAATTACAATTACAATAACAATAACAATTACAATTACAATTACAATTACAATTACAATTACAATTACAATTACAATTACAATTACAATTACAATTACAATTACAATTACAATTAAAATTACAATTACATTTACAATTACAATTACAATTACAATTAAAATTACAATTACAATTACAATTACAATTACAATTACAATTACAATTACAATTACAATTACAATTACAATTACAATTACAATTACAATTACAATTACAATTACAATTACAATTACAATTACAATTACAATTACAATTACAATTACAATTACAACTACAATTACAATTACAATTACAATTACAATCACAATTACAATTACAATTACAATTACAATTACAATTACAATTACAATTACAATTACAATTACAATTACAATTACAATTACAATAACAATTTCAATTACAATTACAATTACAATTACAGTTACAATTACAATTACAATTACAATTACAATTACAATTACAATTACAATTACAATTACAATTACAATTACAACTACAAATTCAATTACAATTACAATTACAATTACAATTACAATTACAATTACAATTACAATTACAATTACAATTACAATTACAATTACAGTTACAGTTACAGTTACAATTACAATTACAATTACAATTACAATTACAATTACAATTACAATTACAATTACAATTACAATTACAATTACAATTACAATTACAATTACAATTACAATTACAATTACAATTACAATTACAATTACAATTACAATTACAATTACAATTACAATTACATTTACAATTACAATTACAATTACAATTACAATTACAATTACAATTACAATTACAATTACAATTACAATTACAATTACAATTACAATTACAATTACAATTACAATTACAATTACAATTACAATTACAATTACAATTACAATTACAATTACAATTACAATTACAATTACAATTACAATTACAATTACAATTTCAATTTCAATTTCAATTACAATTACAATTACAATTACAATTACAATTACAATTACAATTACAATTACAACTACAATTCCAATTACAATTACAATTACAATTACAATTACAATTACAATTACAATTACAATTACAATTACAACTACAACTACAATTACAATTACAATTACAATTACCATTACAATTACAATTGCAATTACAATAACAATTACAATTGCAATTGCAATTGCAATTACAATTACAATTGCAATTACAATTACAATTAATATTACAATTGCAATTACAATTACAATTACAATTACAATTACAATTACAATTACAATTACAATTACAATTACAATTACAATTACAATTACAATACAATTACAATTACAATTACAATTACAATTACAATTACAATTACAATTACAATTACAATTACAATTACAATTACAATTACAATTACAATTACATTTACAATTACAATTACAATTACAATTACAATTACAATTACAATTACAATTACATTTACAATTACAATTACACTTACAATTACAATTACAATTACAATTACAATTGCAATTACAATTACAATTACAATTACAATTACAATTACAATTGCAATTGCAATTGCAATTACAATTACAATTACAATTACAATTACAATTACAATTACAATTACAATTACAATTACAATTACAATTACAATTACAATTACAATTACAATTACAATTGCAATTGCAATTGCAATTGCAATTACAATTACAATTACAATTACAATTACAATTACAATTGCAGTTACAATTACGATTACAATTACAATTACAATTACAATTACAATTACAATTACAATTACAATTACAATACAATTACAATTACAATTACAATTACAATTACAATTACAATTACAATTACAATTACAATTACAATTACAATTACAATTACAATTACAATTACAATTACAATTACAATTACATTTACAATTACAATTACAATTACAATTACAATTACAATTACATTTACAATTACAATTACACTTACAATTACAATTACAATTGCAATTGCAATTGCAATTACAATTACAATTACAATTACAATTACAATTACAATTACAATTGCAATTGCAATTGCAATTACAATTACAATTACAATTACAATTACAATTACAATTACAATTACAATTACAATTACAATTACAATTACAATTACAATTACAATTACAATTGCAATTGCAATTGCAATTGCAATTGCAATTGCAATTGCAATTGCAATTGCAATTGCAATTGCAATTGCAATTGCAATTGCAATTGCAATTGCAATTGCAATTGCAATTGCAATTGCAATTGCAATTGCAATTGCAATTACAATTACAATTACAATTACAATTACAATTACAATTACAATTACAATTACAATTACAATTACAATTACAATTACAATTACAATTACAATTACAATTACAATTACAATTACAATTACAATTACAATTACAATTACAATTACAATTACAATTACAATTACAATTACAATTACAATTACAATTACAATTACAATTACAATTACAATTGCAATTGCAATTGCAATTGCAATTGCAATTGCAATTGCAATTGCAATTGCAATTGCAATTACAATTACAATTACAATTACAATTACAATTACAATTACAATTACAATTACAATTACAATTACAATTACAATTACAATTACAATTACAATTACAATTACAATTACAATTACAATTACAATTACAATTACAATTACAATTACAATTACAATTACAATTACAATTACAATTACAATTACAATTACAATTACAATTACAATTACAATTACAATTACAATTACAATTACAATTACAATTACAATTACAATTACAATTACAATTACAATTACAATTACAATTACAATTACAATTACAATTACAATTACAATTACAATTACAATTACAATTACAATTACAATTACAATTACAATTACAATTACAATTACAATTACAATTACAATTTCAATTACAATTACAATTACAATTACAATTACAATTACAATTACAATTACAATTACAATTACAATTACAATTACAATTACAATTACAATTACAATTACAACTACAATTCCAATTACAATTACAATTACAATTACAATTACAATTACAATTACAATTACAATTACAACTACAATTACAATTACAATTACAATTACAATTACAATTACAATTGCAATTACAATAACAATTACAATTGCAATTGCAATTGCAATTACAATTACAATTGCAATTACAATTACAATTAATATTACAATTGCAATTACAATTACAATTACAATTACAATTACAATTACAATTACAATTACAATTACAATTACAATTACAATTACAATTACAATACAATTACAATTACAATTACAATTACAATTACAATTACAATTACAATTACAATTACAATTACAATTACAATTACAATTACAATTACATTTACAATTACAATTACAATTACAATTACAATTACAATTACATTTACAATTACAATTACACTTACAATTACAATTACAATTACAATTGCAATTGCAATTACAATTACAATTACAATTACAATTACAATTACAATTACAATTGCAATTGCAATTGCAATTGCAATTACAATTACAATTACAATTACAATTACAATTACAATTACAATTACAATTACAATTACAATTACAATTACAATTACAATTACAATTACAATTGCAATTGCAATTGCAATTGCAATTGCAATTACAATTACAATTACAATTACAATTACAATTGCAATTGCAATTACAATTACAATTACAATTACAATTACAATTACAATTACAATTACAATTACAATTACAATTACAATTACAATACAATTACAATTACAATTACAATTACAATTACAATTACAATTACAATTACAATTACAATTACAATTACATTTACAATTACAATTACAATTACAATTACAATTACAATTACAATTACAATTACATTTACAATTACAATTACAATTACACTTACAATTACAATTACAATTACAATTACAATTGCAATTACAATTACAATTACAATTACAATTACAATTACAATTGCAATTGCAATTACAATTACAATTACAATTACAATTACAATTACAATTACAATTACAATTACAATTACAATTACAATTACAATTACAATTACAATTACAATTACAATTACAATTACAATTGCAATTGCAATTGCAATTGCAATTGCAATTGCAATTGCAATTGCAATTACAATTACAATTACAATTACAATTACAATTGCAATTGCAATTGCAATTACAATTACAATTACAATTACAATTACAATTACAATTACAATTACAATTACAATTACAATTGCAATTGCAATTGCAATTGCAATTGCAATTGCAATTGCAATTGCAATTACAATTACAATTACAATTACAATTACAATTACAATTACAATTACAATTACAATTACAATTACAATTACAATTACAATTACAATTACAATTACAATTACAATTACAATTACAATTACAATTACAATTACAATTACAATTGCAATTGCAATTGCAATTGCAATTGCAATTGCAATTGCAATTGCAATTGCAATTGCAATTGCAATTGCAATTGCAATTCCAATTACAATTACAATTACAATTACAATTACAATTACAATTACAATTACAATTACAATTACAATTACAATTACAATTACAATTACAATTACAATTACAATTACAATTACAATTACAATTACAATTACAATTACAATTACAATTACAATTACAATTACAATTACAATTACAATTACAATTACAATTACAATTACAATTACAATTACAATTACAATTACAATTACAATTACAATTACAATTACAATTACAATTACAATTACAATTACAATTACAATTACAATTACAATTACAATTACAATTACAATTACAATTACAATTACAATTACAATTACAATTACAATTACAATTACAATTACAATTACAATTTCAATTACAATTACAATTACAATTACAATTACAATTACAATTACAATTACAATTACAATTACAATTACAATTACAATTACAATTACAATTACAATTACAATTACAACTACAATTCCAATTACAATTACAATTACAATTACAATTACAATTACAATTACAATTACAATTACAACTACAATTACAATTACAATTACAATTACAATTACAATTACAATTGCAATTACAATAACAATTACAATTGCAATTGCAATTGCAATTACAATTACAATTGCAATTACAATTACAATTAATATTACAATTGCAATTACAATTACAATTACAATTACAATTACAATTACAATTACAATTACAATTACAATTACAATTACAATTACAATTACAATACAATTACAATTACAATTACAATTACAATTACAATTACAATTACAATTACAATTACAATTACAATTACATTTACAATTACAATTACAATTACAATTACAATTACAATTACAATTACATTTACAATTACAATTACACTTACAATTACAATTACAATTACAATTACAATTACAATTGCAATTGCAATTACAATTACAATTACAATTACAATTACAATTACAATTGCAATTGCAATTCCAATTACAATTACAATTACAATTACAATTACAATTACAATTACAATTACAATTACAATTACAATTACAATTACAATTACAATTACAATTACAATTACAATTACAATTACAATTACAATTGCAATTGCAATTGCAATTGCAATTGCAATTGCAATTACAATTACAATTACAATTACAATTACAATTACAATTGCAATTACAATTACAATTACAATTACAATTACAATTACAATTACAATTACAATTACAATTACAATACAATTACAATTACAATTACAATTACAATTACAATTACAATTACAATTACAATTACAATTACAATTACAATTACAATTACAATTACATTTACAATTACAATTACAATTACAATTACAATTACAATTACAATTACATTTACAATTACAATTACACTTACAATTACAATTACAATTACAATTACAATTACAATTACAATTACAATTACAATTGCAATTGCAATTGCAATTGCAATTACAATTACAATTACAATTACAATTACAATTACAATTACAATTACAATTACAATTACAATTACAATTACAATTACAATTACAATTACAATTACAATTACAATTACAATTACAATTACAATTACAATTACAATTACAATTGCAATTGCAATTGCAATTGCAATTCCAATTACAATTACAATTACAATTACAATTACAATTACAATTACAATTACAATTACAATTACAATTACAATTACAATTACAATTACAATTACAATTACAATTACAATTACAATTACAATTACAATTACAATTACAATTACAATTACAATTACAATTACAATTACAATTACAATTACAATTACAATTACAATTACAATTACAATTACAATTACAATTACAATTACAATTACAATTACAATTACAATTACAATTACAATTACAATTACAATTACAATTACAATTACAATTACAATTACAATTACAATTACAATTACAATTACAATTACAATTACAATTACAATTACAATTACAATTACAATTACAATTACAAATTACAATTACAATTACAATTACAATTACAATTACAATTACAATTACAATTACAATTACAATTACAATTACAATTACAATTACAATTACAATTACAACTACAATTCCAATTACAATTACAATTACAATTACAATTACAATTACAATTACAATTACAATTACAACTACAATTACAATTACAATTACAATTACAATTACAATTACAATTGCAATTACAATAACAATTACAATTGCAATTGCAATTGCAATTACAATTACAATTGCAATTACAATTACAATTAATATTACAATTGCAATTACAATTACAATTACAATTACAATTACAATTACAATTACAATTACAATTACAATTACAATTACAATTACAATTACAATACAATTACAATTACAATTACAATTACAATTACAATTACAATTACAATTACAATTACAATTACAATTACAATTACATTTACAATTACAATTACAATTACAATTACAATTACAATTACAATTACATTTACAATTACAATTACACTTACAATTACAATTACAATTACAACTACAATTACAATTGCAATTACAATTACAATTACAATTACAATTACAATTGCAATTGCAATTGCAATTACAATTACAATTACAATTACAATTACAATTACAATTACAATTACAATTACAATTACAATTACAATTACAATTACAATTACAATTACAATTACAATTACAATTACAATTGCAATTGCAATTGCAATTGCAATTGCAATTGCAATTGCAATTACAATTACAATTACAATTACAATTACAATTACAATTGCAATTGCAATTACAATTACAATTACAATTACAATTACAATTACAATTACAATTACAATTACAATTACAATACAATTACAATTACAATTACAATTACAATTACAATTACAATTACAATTACAATTACAATTACAATTACAATTACAATTACAATTACATTTACAATTACAATTACAATTACAATTACAATTACAATTACAATTACAATTACATTTACAATTACAATTACACTTACAATTACAATTACAATTACAATTGCAATTGCAATTACAATTACAATTACAATTACAATTACAATTACAATTACAATTGCAATTGCAATTGCAATTGCAATTGCAATTACAATTACAATTACAATTACAATTACAATTACAATTACAATTACAATTACAATTACAATTACAATTACAATTACAATTACAATTACAATTACAATTACAATTACAATTACAATTACAATTACAATTACAATTGCAATTGCAATTGCAATTGCAATTGCAATTGCAATTGCAATTGCAATTGCAATTGCAATTGCAATTGCAATTACAATTACAATTACAATTACAATTACAATTACAATTACAATTACAATTACAATTGCAATTGCAATTACAATTACAATTACAATTACAATTACAATTACAATTACAATTAAAATTAAAATTACAATTACAATTACAATTACAATTACAATTACAATTACAATTACAATTACAATTACAATTACAATTACAATTACAATTACAATTACAATTACAATTACAATTACAATTACAATTACAATTACAATTACAATTACAATTACAATTACAATTACAATTACAATTACAATTACAATTACAATTACAATTACAATTACAATTACAATTACAATTACAATTGCAATTGCAATTGCAATTGCAATTGCAATTGCAATTGCAATTGCAATTGCAATTGCAATTGCAATTGCAATTGCAATTGCAATTACAATTACAATTACAATTACAATTACAATTACAATTACAATTACAATTACAATTACAATTACAATTACAATTACAATTACAATTACAATTACAATTACAATTACAATTACAATTACAATTACAATTACAATTACAATTACAATTACAATTACAATTACAATTACAATTACAATTACAATTACAATTATAATTACAATTACAATTACAATTACAATTACAATTACAGTTACAATTACAATTACAATTACAATTACAATTACAATTACAATTACAATTACAATTACAATTACAATTACAATTACAATTACAATTACAATTACAATTACATTACAATTACAATTACAATTACAATTACAATTACAATTACATTTACAATTACAATTACAATTACAATTACAATTACAATTACAATTACAATTACAATTACAATTACAATTACAATTACAATTACAATTACAATTACAATTACAATTACAATTACAATTACAATTACAATTACAATTACAATTACAATTACAATTACAATTACAATTACAATTACAATTACAATTACAATTACAATTACAATTACAATTTCAATTACAATTACAATTACAATTACAATTACAATTACAATTACAATTACAATTACAATTACAATTACAACTACAATTCCAATTACAATTACAATTACAATTACAATTACAATTACAATTACAATTACAATTACAACTACAATTACAATTACAATTACAATTACAATTACAATTACAATTGCAATTACAATAACAATTACAATTGCAATTGCAATTGCAATTACAATTACAATTGCAATTACAATTACAATTAATATTACAATTGCAATTACAATTACAATTACAATTACAATTACAATTACAATTACAATTACAATTACAATTACAATTACAATTACAATTACAATACAATTACAATTACAATTACAATTACAATTACAATTACAATTACAATTACAATTACAATTACAATTACAATTACATTTACAATTACAATTACAATTACAATTACAATTACAATTACAATTACATTTACAATTACAATTACACTTACAATTACAATTACAATTACAATTACAATTGCAATTACAATTACAATTACAATTACAATTACAATTACAATTACAATTACAATTGCAATTGCAATTGCAATTGCAATTGCAATTGCAATTGCAATTACAATTACAATTACAATTACAATTACAATTACAATTACAATTACAATTACAATTACAATTACAATTACAATTACAATTACAATTACAATTACAATTACAATTACAATTACAATTACAATTACAATTACAATTACAATTACAATTACAATTACAATTACAATTACAATTACAATTACAATTACAATTACAATTACAATTGCAATTGCAATTGCAATTACAATTACAATTACAATTACAATTACAATTACAATTACAATTACAATTACAATTACAATTACAATTACAATTACAATTTCAATTACAATTACCATTACAATTAAAATTACAATTACAATTACAATTACAATTACAATTACAATTACAATTACAATTACAATTACATTTACAATTACAATTACAATTACAATTACAATTACAATTACAATTACAATTACAATTACAATTACAATTACAATTACAATTACAATTACAATTACAATAACAATTACAATTACAATTACAATTACAATTACAATTACAATTACAATTACAATTACAATTACAATTACAATTACAATTACAATTACAATTACAATTACAATTACAATTACAATTACAATTACAATTACAGTTACAGTTACAGTTACAATTACAATTACAATTACAATTACAATTACAATTACAATTACAATTACAATTACGATTACGATTACGATTACGATTACGATTACGATTACGATTACGATTACGATTACGATTACGATTACGATTACGATTACGATTACGATTACGATTACGATTACGATTACGATTACGATTACGATTACGATTACGATTACGATTACGATTACGATTACGATTACGATTACAATTACAATTACAATTACAATTACAATTACAATTACAACTACAACTACAATTTCAATTACAATTACAATTACAATTACAATTACAATTACAATTACAATTACAATTACAATTACAATTACAATTACAATTACAATTACAATTACAATTACAATTACAATTACAATTACAATTACAATTACAATTACAATTACAATTACAATTACAATTACAATTACAATTACAATTACAATTACAATTACAATTACAATTACAATTACAATAACAATTACAATTACAATTACAATTACAATTACAATTACAATTACAATTACAATTACAATTACAATTACAATTACAATTACAATTACAATTACAATTACAATTACAATTACAATTACAATTACAATTACAATTACAATTACAATTACAATTACAATTACAATTACAATTACAATTACAATTACAATTACAATTACAATTACAATTACAATTACAATTACAATTACAATTACAATTACAATTACAATTACAATTACAATTACAATTACAATTACAATTACATTTACAATTACAATTACAATTACAATTACATTTACAATTACAATTACAATTACAGATACAATTACAATTACAGTTACAATTAAAATTACAATTACAATTACAATTACAATTACAATTACAATTACAATTACAATTAAAATTACAATTACAATTACAATTACAATTACAATTACAATTACAATTACAATTACAAATACAATTACAATTACAATTACAATTACAATTACAATTACAATTACAATTACAATTACCATTACAATTACAATTACAATTACAATTACAATTACAATTACAATTACAATTACAATTACAATTACAATTACAATTACAATTACAATTACAATTACAATTACAATTACAATTACAATTACAATTACAATTACAATTACAATTACAATTACAATTACAATTACAATTACAATTACAACTACAATTACAATTACAATTACAATTACAATTACAATTACAATTTCAATTACAATTACAATTACAATTACAATTACATTACAATTACAATTACAATTACAATTACAATTACAATTACAACTACAACTACAATTACAATTACAATTACAATTACAATTACAATTACAATTACAATTACAATTACAATTACAATTACAATTACAATTACAATTACAATTACAATTACAATTACAATTACAATTACAATTACAATTACAATTACAGTTACAATTACAATTACTATTACAATAACAATTACAATTACAATTACAATTACAATTACAATTACAATTACAATTACATTTACAATTACAATTACAATTACAATTACAATTACAATTACAATTACAATTACAATTACAATTACAATTACAATTGCAATTGCAATTGCAATTACAATTACAATTACAATTACAATTACAATTACAATTACAATTACAATTACAATTACAATTACAATTACAATTACAATTACAATTACAATTACAATTACAATTACAATTACAATTACAATTACAATTACAATTACAATTACAATTGCAATTGCAATTGCAATTGCAATTGCAATTGCAATTGCAATTGCAATTGCAATTGCAATTGCAATTGCAATTGCAATTCCAATTACAATTACAATTACAATTACAATTACAATTACAATTACAATTACAATTACAATTACAATTACAATTACAATTACAATTACAATTACAATTACAATTACAATTACAATTACAATTACAATTACAATTACAATTACAATTACAATTACAATTACAATTACAATTACAATTACAATTACAATTACAATTACAATTACAATTACAATTACAATTACAATTACAATTACAATTACAATTACAATTACAATTACAATTACAATTACAATTACAATTACAATTACAATTACAATTACAATTACAATTACAATTTCAATTACAATTACAATTACAATTACAATTACAATTACAATTACAATTACAATTACAATTACAATTACAATTACAATTACAATTACAATTACAATTACAACTACAATTCCAATTACAATTACAATTACAATTACAATTACAATTACAATTACAATTACAATTACAACTACAATTACAATTACAATTACAATTACAATTACAATTACAATTGCAATTACAATAACAATTACAATTGCAATTGCAATTGCAATTACAATTACAATTGCAATTACAATTACAATTAATATTACAATTGCAATTACAATTACAATTACAATTACAATTACAATTACAATTACAATTACAATTACAATTACAATTACAATTACAATTACAATACAATACAATTACAATTACAATTACAATTACAATTACAATTACAATTACAATTACAATTACAATTACAATTACAATTACAATTACAATTACAATTACATTTACAATTACAATTACAATTACA
>CATVIB010000533.1:0-32325 GCA_958336395.1 Ctenicera cuprea | reverse complement strand
CTTCAACCTTCAACCTTTAACCCCTCAACCTTCGATCTTCAACCCCTTAACCTTCAACCTTTAACCACTCAACCTTCAACTTTCATCCTTCAAGCCCTCAACTTTCAACCTTCAACCACCCAACCATCTATCTTTAACCCCTCTACCTTAGACCTTCAACCCCTTAACCTTTAACTTTCAAACACTCAGCCTTCAACCTTCTACCCCTCAACCTTCAACCTTCAACCTTCAACCCCTCAACCTTCAAACTTCAACCCCTCAACCTTCAACCTACAACCACTAAACCTTTAATCTTCAGACAGTCAACTTTCGACCACTTAACCTTTATACTTCAGCCCCTCAATCTTTAACTTTCAACCCCTCAATCTTTAATCTTCAATGTTCCCCAGTTAACCTTCAACCTTCAACCCCTCAACGATCAACCTCCAACACCTCAACCTTCAACCTTCAACCCCTCAACCTTCAATTCCTAAACCATCAATCTTAAACACTTCAACTTTGTACAATCAACCCCTCAACCTTCAACCTTCAACCTTCAACCCCTACACCTTCAACTTCCAACCCCTCAAACTTCAACGTTTAACCTTCAACCTTCAACGTTCAACGCCTCAAACTTCAACCTTCAACCTTCAACCTTCAACCTTCAACCTCCAACCTGCAACCTTCAACCTTCAACCTTTCAACCTTCAACCCCTCTAACTTCAACCTTCAACCCCTCAACCTTCAACCCATCAACCTTTAACCTTCAACCCCTCAACCTTCAACCTTCAACCCCTCAACCTTCAACCTCCAATCTTCAACCCCTCAACCTTCAACCTTCAACTCCTCAACCTTCAACCTTCAACCCCTCAACCTTCAACCTCCAACCTTCAACCCCTCAACCTGCAACCTTCAACCTTTAACCCCTCAAGCTTCGACCTTCAACCTTCAACTCCTCAACCTTCAACCTTCAACTCCTTCAACATTCAACCTTTAACCTTCAACCCCTCAACTTTCAACCTTCAACTCCTTCAATCTTCAACCTTCAACCCCTCAACCTTCATCCTTCAACCCCTCAACCTTCAACGTTCAACGCCTCAACGTTCAACCTCCAACCTTCAACCCCTCAACCTTCAACCTTCAACTCCTTCAACCTTCAACCTTTAACCCCTCAACCTTCGATCTTCAACCGCTTAACCTTCAACCTTTAGCCACTCAACCTTCAACCTTCATCCTTCAAGCCCTCAACTTTCAACCTTCAACCACCCAACCATCTATCTTTAACCCCTCAACCTTCGACCTTCATCCCCTTAACCTTTAACTTTCAAACCCTCAACCTTCAACCTTCTACCCCTCAACCTGTAACCTTCAACCAGTCAACCTTTAATCTTCAGTCCCTCAACTTTCAATCTTAAACCCCACAACCTTCAACCTTCAACCCCTCAACCATCAACCTTCAACTTCTCAACCTTCAACCTTCAACCCCTCAACCTTCAACTCCTAAACCTACAACCTTAAACACCTCAACCTTCAACCTTCAAACCCTCAACCTTCAACCTTCAACTCCCCAACATCCAATCCCTCAATCTTCAACCTTCAACCACTTAACCTTTAACCTTCAACCTCTCAACCTTCAACCTCAAACCTTCAACCCCTCAATCTTCAACCTTCGACCCCTCAATATATAACCCCTTAACCTTCAACCTTCAACTTCCCAACCTTTAACTTTCAAGCCCTCAACCTTCAACCTTCAACCCCTCTAACTTCAACCTTTAACCCCTCAACCTTCAACCCATCAACCTTTAACCTTCAACCCCTCAACCTGTAACCTTCAACCAGTCAACCTTCAATCTTCAGTCCCTCAACTTACAATCTTAAACCCCACAACCTTCAACCTTCAACCCCTCAACCATCAACCTTCAACTTCTCAACCTTCAACCTTCAACCCCTCAACCTTCAACTCCTAAACCTCCAACCTTAAACACCTCAACCTTCAACCTTCAAGCCCTCAACCTTCAACCTTCAACTCCCCAACATTCAGTCCCTCAACCTTCAACCTTCAACCACTTAACCTTTAACCTTCAACCTCTCAACCTTCAACCTTCAACCTTCAACCCCTCAATCTTCAACCTTCAACCTCTCAATATTCAACCCCTTAACCTTCAAACACCAACTTCCCAACCTTCAACCTTCAACCCCTCAACCTTCAACCCATCAACCTTTAACCTTCAACCCCTCAACCTTCAACCTTCAACCCCTCAACCTTCAACCTCCAACCTTCAACCCCTCAACCTTCAACTCCTCAACCTTCAACCTTCAACCCCTCAACCTTCAACCTCCAACCTTCAACATTCAACTCCTTCAACCTTCAAAATTCAACCCCTCAACCTTCGACCTTCAACCTTCAACCCCTCAACCTTCAACCTTCAACTCCTTCAACCTTCAACCTTTAACCTTCAACCCCTCAACTGTCAACCTTCAACTCCTTCAACCTTAAACCTTCAACCCCTCAACCTTCAACCTTCAACCCCTCAACTGTCAACATTCAACTCCTTCAACCTTCAACCTTCAACTCCTTCAACCTTCAACCTTTAACCCCTCAACCTTCGATCTTCAACCGCTTAACCTTCAACCTTTAACAACTCGACCTTTAACCTTCATCCTTCAAGCCCTCAACTTTCAACCTTCCACCACCCAACCATTTATCTTTAACCCCTCAACCTTCGACCTTCAACCCCTTAACGTTTAACTTTCAAACCCTCAACCTTCAACCTTCTAAACCTCAACCTGTAACCTTCAACCAGTCAACCTTCAATCTTCAGTCTCTCAACTTTCAATCTTCAACCTCTCAACCATCAACCTTCAACTTCTCAATCTTCAACCTTCAACCCCTAACCTTCAACTCCTAAACCTCCAACCTTAAACACCACAACCTTCAACCTTCAAGCCCTCAAACTTCAACCTTCAACCACTTAACCTTTAACCTTCAACCTCTCAACCTTCAACCTTCAACCTTCAACCCCTCAATCTTCAACCTTCAACCCCTCAATATTCAACCCCTTAACCTTCAACCTTCAACTTCCCAACCTTCAACTTTCAAGCCCTCAACCTTCAACCTTCAACCCCTCTAACTTCAACCTTCAACCCCTCAACCTTCAACCCATCAACCTTTAACCTTCAACCCCTCAACCTTCAACCTTCAACCCCTCAACCTTCAACCTTCAACCCCTCAACCTTCAACCTTCAACTCCTCAACCTTCAACCTTCAACCCCTCAACGTTCAACCTCCAACCTTCAACCCCTCAACCTTCAACCTTCAACTCCTTCAACCTTCAACCTTTAACCAATCAACCTTCGACCTTCAACCTTCAACCCCTCAACCTTCAACCTTCAACTCCTTCAACCTTCAACCTTTAACCTTCAACCCCTCAACTTTCAACCTTCAACTCCTTCAACTTTCAACCTTCAACCCCTCAACCTTCATCCTTCAACCCCTCAACCTTCAACCTTCAACCCCTCAACGTTCAACCTCCAACCTTCAACCCCTCAACCTTCAACCTTCAACTCCTTCAACATTCAACCTTCAACCCCTCAACCTTCAACCTTCAACTCCTAAACCTCCAACCTGAAACACCTGAACCTTCAACCTTCAAGCCCTCAACCTTCAACCTTCAAATCCCCAACATTCAGTCCCTCAACCTTCAACCTTCAACCACTTAACCTTTAACCTTCAACCTCTCAACCTTCAACCTTCAACCTTCAACCCCTCAATCTTCAACCTTCAACCCCTCAATATTCAACCCCTTAACCTTCAACCTTTAACTTCCCAACCTTTAACTTTCAAGCCCTCAACCTTCAACCTTCAACCCCTCTAACTTCAACCTTCAACCCCTCAACCTTCAACCCATCAACCTTTAACCTACAACTCCTCAACCTTCAACCTTCAACCCCTCAACCTTTAACCTTCAACCCCTCAACTTTCAACCTTCAACTCCTTCAACTTTCAACCTTCAACCCCTCAACCTTCATCCTTCAACCCCTCAACCTTCAACCTTCAACCCCTCAACGTTCAACCTCCAACCTTCAACCCCTCAACCTTCAACCTTCAACTCCTTCAACATTCAACCTTCAACCCCTCAACCTTCAACCTTCAACTCCTAAACCTCCAACCTGAAACACCTGAACCTTCAACCTTCAAGCCCTCAACCTTCAACCTTCAAATCCCCAACATTCAGTCCCTCAACCTTCAACCTTCAACCACTTAACCTTTAACCTTCAACCTCTCAACCTTCAACCTTCAACCTTCAACCCCTCAATCTTCAACCTTCAACCCCTCAATATTCAACCCCTTAACCTTCAACCTTTAACTTCCCAACCTTTAACTTTCAAGCCCTCAACCTTCAACCTTCAACCCCTCTAACTTCAACCTTCAACCCCTCAACCTTCAACCCCTCAACCTTCAACCTTCAACCCCTCAACCTTCAACCTCCAATCTTCAACCCCTCAACCTTCAACCTTCAACTCCTCAACCTTCAACCTTCAACCCCTCAACCTTCAACCTCCAACCTTCAACCCCTCAACCTGCAACCTTCAACCTTTAACCCCTCAAGCTTCGACCTTCAACCTTCAACTCCTCAACCTTCAACCTTCAACTCCTTCAACATTCAACCTTTAACCTTCAACCCCTCAACTTTCAACCTTCAACTCCTTCAATCTTCAACCTTCAACCCCTCAACCTTCATCCTTCAACCCCTCAACCTTCAACGTTCAACGCCTCAACGTTCAACCTCCAACCTTCAACCCCTCAACCTTCAACCTTCAACTCCTTCAACCTTCAACCTTTAACCCCTCAACCTTCGATCTTCAACCGCTTAACCTTCAACCTTTAGCCACTCAACCTTCAACCTTCATCCTTCAAGCCCTCAACTTTCAACCTTCAACCACCCAACCATCTATCTTTAACCCCTCAACCTTCGACCTTCATCCCCTTAACCTTTAACTTTCAAACCCTCAACCTTCAACCTTCTACCCCTCAACCTGTAACCTTCAACCAGTCAACCTTTAATCTTCAGTCCCTCAACTTTCAATCTTAAACCCCACAACCTTCAACCTTCAACCCCTCAACCATCAACCTTCAACTTCTCAACCTTCAACCTTCAACCCCTCAACCTTCAACTCCTAAACCTACAACCTTAAACACCTCAACCTTCAACCTTCAAACCCTCAACCTTCAACCTTCAACTCCCCAACATCCAATCCCTCAATCTTCAACCTTCAACCACTTAACCTTTAACCTTCAACCTCTCAACCTTCAACCTCAAACCTTCAACCCCTCAATCTTCAACCTTCGACCCCTCAATATATAACCCCTTAACCTTCAACCTTCAACTTCCCAACCTTTAACTTTCAAGCCCTCAACCTTCAACCTTCAACCCCTCTAACTTCAACCTTTAACCCCTCAACCTTCAACCCATCAACCTTTAACCTTCAACCCCTCAACCTGTAACCTTCAACCAGTCAACCTTCAATCTTCAGTCCCTCAACTTACAATCTTAAACCCCACAACCTTCAACCTTCAACCCCTCAACCATCAACCTTCAACTTCTCAACCTTCAACCTTCAACCCCTCAACCTTCAACTCCTAAACCTCCAACCTTAAACACCTCAACCTTCAACCTTCAAGCCCTCAACCTTCAACCTTCAACTCCCCAACATTCAGTCCCTCAACCTTCAACCTTCAACCACTTAACCTTTAACCTTCAACCTCTCAACCTTCAACCTTCAACCTTCAACCCCTCAATCTTCAACCTTCAACCTCTCAATATTCAACCCCTTAACCTTCAAACACCAACTTCCCAACCTTCAACCTTCAACCCCTCAACCTTCAACCCATCAACCTTTAACCTTCAACCCCTCAACCTTCAACCTTCAACCCCTCAACCTTCAACCTCCAACCTTCAACCCCTCAACCTTCAACTCCTCAACCTTCAACCTTCAACCCCTCAACCTTCAACCTCCAACCTTCAACATTCAACTCCTTCAATCTTCAAAATTCAACCCCTCAACCTTCGACCTTCAACCTTCAACCCCTCAACCTTCAACCTTCAACTCCTTCAACCTTCAACCTTTAACCTTCAACCCCTCAACTGTCAACCTTCAACTCCTTCAACCTTAAACCTTCAACCCCTCAACCTTCAACCTTCAACCCCTCAACTGTCAACATTCAACTCCTTCAACCTTCAACCTTCAACTCCTTCAACCTTCAACCTTTAACCCCTCAACCTTCGATCTTCAACCGCTTAACCTTCAACCTTTAACAACTCGACCTTTAACCTTCATCCTTCAAGCCCTCAACTTTCAACCTTCCACCACCCAACCATTTATCTTTAACCCCTCAACCTTCGACCTTCAACCCCTTAACGTTTAACTTTCAAACCCTCAACCTTCAACCTTCTAAACCTCAACCTGTAACCTTCAACCAGTCAACCTTCAATCTTCAGTCTCTCAACTTTCAATCTTCAACCTCTCAACCATCAACCTTCAACTTCTCAATCTTCAACCTTCAACCCCTAACCTTCAACTCCTAAACCTCCAACCTTAAACACCACAACCTTCAACCTTCAAGCCCTCAAACTTCAACCTTCAACCACTTAACCTTTAACCTTCAACCTCTCAACCTTCAACCTTCAACCTTCAACCCCTCAATCTTCAACCTTCAACCCCTCAATATTCAACCCCTTAACCTTCAACCTTCAACTTCCCAACCTTCAACTTTCAAGCCCTCAACCTTCAAACTTCAACCCCTCTAACTTCAACCTTCAACCCCTCAACCTTCAACCCATCAACCTTTAACCTTCAACCCCTCAACCTTCAACCTTCAACCCCTCAACCTTCAACCTTCAACCCCTCAACCTTCAACCTTCAACTCCTCAACCTTCAACCTTCAACCCCTCAACGTTCAACCTCCAACCTTCAACCCCTCAACCTTCAACCTTCAACTCCTTCAACCTTCAACCTTTAACCAATCAACCTTCGACCTTCAACCTTCAACCCCTCAACCTTCAACCTTCAACTCCTTCAACCTTCAACCTTTAACCTTCAACCCCTCAACTTTCAACCTTCAACTCCTTCAACTTTCAACCTTCAACCCCTCAACCTTCATCCTTCAACCCCTCAACCTTCAACCTTCAACCCCACAACGTTCAACCTCCAACCTTCAACCCCTCAACCTTCAACCTTCAACTCCTTCAACATTCAACCTTCAACCCCTCAACCTTCAACCTTCAACTCCTAAACCTCCAACCTGAAACACCTGAACCTTCAACCTTCAAGCCCTCAACCTTCAACCTTCAAATCCCCAACATTCAGTCCCTCAACCTTCAACCTTCAACCACTTAACCTTTAACCTTCAACCTCTCAACCTTCAACCTTCAACCTTCAACCCCTCAATCTTCAACCTTCAACCCCTCAATATTCAACCCCTTAACCTTCAACCTTTAACTTCCCAACCTTTAACTTTCAAGCCCTCAACCTTCAACCTTCAACCCCTCTAACTTCAACCTTCAACCCCTCAACCTTCAACCCATCAACCTTTAACCTACAACTCCTCAACCTTCAACCTTCAACCCCTCAACCTTCAACATTCAACCCCTCAACCTTCAACCTTCAACTCCTCATCCTTCAACCTTCAACCCCTCAACGTTCAACCTCCAACCTTCAACCCCTCAACCTTCAACCTTCAACTCCTTCAACCTTCAACCTTCAACTCCTTCAACCTTCAACCTTTAACCCCTCAACCTTCGACCTTCAACCTTCAACCCCTCAACCTTCAACCTTCAACTCCTCCAACCTTCAACCTTTAACCTTCAACCCCTCAACTTTCAACCTTCAACTCCTTCAACCTTCAACCTTCAACCCCTCAACCTTCATCCTTCAACCCCTCAACCTTCAACCTTCAACCGCTCAACGTTCAACCTCCAACCTTCAACCCCTCAACCTTCAACCTTCAACTCCTTCAACCTTCAACCTCTAACCCCTCAACCTTCGACCTTCAACCTTCAACCCCCCAACCTTCAACCTTCAACTCCTTCAACCTTCAACCTTTAACCCCTGAACCTTCGACCTTCAACCTTCAACCCCTCAACCTTCAACCTTCAACTCCTTCAACCTTCAACTTTTAACCTTCAACCCCTCAACTTTCAACCATCAACTCCTTCAACCTTCAACCTTTAACCCCTCAACCTTCGATCTTCAACCCCTTAACCTTCGACCTTCAACTCCTTCACCTTTAACTTTCAAACCCTCAACCTCCAACCTTCAACCCCTCAACCTTCAACCTTCAACTCCTTCAACCTTTAACCTTTAACCTTCAACCCCTCAACTTTCAACCTTCAACTTCTTCAACCTTCAACCTTTAACCACTCAACCTTCTACCTTCATCCTTCAAGCCCTCAACTTTCAACCTTCAACCAGCCAACCATCTATCTTTAACCCCTCAACCTTCGACCTTCAACCCCTTCACCTTTAACTTTCAAGCCCTCAACCTTCAACCTTCTACCGCTCAACCTGTAACCTTCAACCAGTCAACCTTCAATCTTCAGTCCCTCAACTTTCAATCTTCAACCCCACAACCTTCAACCTTCAACCCCTCAACCATCAACCTTCAACTTCTCAACCTTCAACCTTCAACCCCTCAACCTTCAACTCCTAAACCTCCAACCTTAAACACCTCAACCTTCAACCTTCAAGCCCTCAACCTTCAACCTTCAACCCCTCAACCTTCAACCTCCAACCTTCAACCCCTCAACCTTCAACCTTCAACTCCTCAACCTTCAACCTTCAACCCCTCAACCTTCAACTCCTAAACCTAAAAGCTTAAACACCACAACCTTCAACCTTCAACCACTTAACCTTTAACCTTCAACCTCTCAACCTTCAACCTTCAACCTTCAACCCCTCAATCTTCAACCTTCAACCCCTCAATATTCAACCCCTTAACCTTCAACCTTCAACTTCCCAACCTTCAACTTTCAAGCCCTCAACCTTCAACCTTCAACCCCTCTAACTTCAACCTTCAACCCCTCAACCTTCAACCCCTCAACCTTCAACCTTCAACCCCTCAACCTTCAACCTTCAACTCCTCAACCTTCAACCTCCAACCCCTCAACGTTCAACCTCCAACCTTCAACCCCTCAACCTTCAACCTTCAACTCCTTCAACCTTCAACCTTTAACCAATCAACCTTCGACCTTCAACCTTCAACCCCTCAACCTTCAACCTTCAACTCCTTCAACCTTCAACCTTTAACCTTCAACCCCTCAACTTTCAACCTTCAACTCCTTCAACCTTCAACCTTCAACCCCTCAACCTTCATCATTCAACCCCTCAACCTTCAACCTTCAACCCCTCAACGTTCAACCTCCAACCTTCAACCCCTCAACCTTCAACCTTCAACTCCTTCAACCTTCAACCTTTAACCCCTCAACCTTCGACCTTCAACCTTCAACCCCTCAACCTTCAACCTTCAACTCCTAAACCTCCAACCTTAAACACCTCAACCTTCAACCTTCAACCCCTCAACCTTCAACCTTCAAATCCCAGACATTCAGTCCCTCAACCTTCAACCTTCAACCACTTAACCTTTAACCTTCAACCTCTCAACCTTCAACCTTCAACCTTCAACCCCTCAATCTTCAACCTTCAACCCCTCAATATTCAACCCCTTAACCTTCAACCTTTAACTTCCCAACCTTTAACTTTCAAGCAATCAACCTTCAACCTTCAACCCCTCTAACTTCAACCTTCAACCCCTCAACCTTCAACCCATCAACCTTTAACCTACAACCCCTCAACCTTCAACCTTCAACCCCTCAACCTTCAACATTCAACCCCTCAACCTTCAACCTTCAACTCCTCATCCTTCAACCTTCAACCCCTCAACGTTCAACCTCCAACCTTCAACCCCTCAACCTTCAACCTTCAACTCCTTCAACCTTCAACCTTTAACCCCTCAACCTTCGACCTTCAACCTTCAACCCCTCAACCTTCAACCTTCAACTCCTCCAACCTTCAACCTTTAACCTTCAACCCCTCAACTTTCAACCTTCAACTCCATCAACCTTCAACCTTCAACCCCTGAACCTTCATCCTTCAACCCCTCAACCTTCAACCTTCAAACCCTCAACGTTCAACCTCCAACCTTCAACCCCTCAACCTTCAACCTTCAACTCCTTCAACCTTTAACCCCGCAACCTTCGACCTTCAACCTTCAACCCCTCAACCTTCAACCTTCAACTCCTTCCACCTTCAACCCTTTAACCTTCAACCCCTCAACTTTCAACCTTCAACTCCTTCAACCTTCAACCTTCAACCCATCAACATTTAACCTTCAACCCCTCAACCTTCAACCTTCAACCCCTCAACCTTCAACCTTCAACCCCTCAACCTTCAACCTTCAACTCCTCAACCTTCAACCTTCAACCCCTCAACGTTCAACCTCCAACCTTCAGCCCCTCAACCTTCAACCTTCAATTCCTTCAACCTTCAACCTTTAACCCCTGAACCTTCGACCTTCAACCTTCAACCCCTCAACCTTCAACCTTCAACTCCTTCAACCTTCAACCTTTAACCTTCAACCCCTCAACTTTCAACCATTAACTCCTTCAACCTTCAACCTTTAACCCCTCAACCTTCGATCTTCAACCCCTTAACCTTCGACCTTCAACCCCTTCACCTTTAACTTTCAAACCCTCAACCTCCAACCCTCAACCCCTCAACCTTCAACCTTCAACTCCTTCAACCTTTAACCTTTAACCTTCAACCCCTCAACTTTCAACCTTCAACTTCTTCAACCTTCAACCTTTAACCACTCAACCTTCTACCTTCATCCTTCAAGCCCTCAACTTTCAACCTTCAACCAGCCAACCATCTATCTTTAACCCCTCAACCTTCGACCTTCAACCCCTTCACCTTTAACTTTCAAACCCTCAACCTTCAACCTTCTACCGCTCAACCTGTAACCTTCAACCAGTCAACCTTCAATCTTCAGTCCCTCAACTTTCAATCTTCAACCCCTCAACCTTCAACCTTCAACCCCTCAACCATCAACCTTCAACTTCTCAACCTTCAACCTTCAACCCCTCAACCTTCAACTCCTAATCCTCCAACCTTAAACACCTCAACCTTCAACCTTCAAGCCCTCAACCTTCAACCTTCAACCCCTCAACCTTCAACCTCCAACCTTCAACCCCTCAACCTTCAACCTTCAACTCCTCAACCTTCAACCTTCAACCCCTCAACCTTCAACCTCCAACCTTCAACCCCTCAACCTTCAACCTTCAACTCCTTCAACCTTCAACCTTTAACAACTCAACCTTCGACCATCAACCTTCAACCCCTCAACCTTCAACCTTCGACTCCTTCAACGTTCAACCTTTAACCTTCAACCCCTCAACTTTCAACCTTCAACTCCTTCAACATTCAACCTTCAACCCCTCAACCTTCATCCTTCAACCCCTCAACCTTCATCCTTCAAGCCATCAACTTTCAACCTTCAACCACCCAACCATTTATCTTTAACCCCTCAACCTTCGACCTTCAACCCCTTAACCTTTAACTTTCAAACCCTCAACCTTCAACCTTCTACCCCTCAACCTGTAACCTTCAACCAGTCAACCTTCAATCTTCAGTCCCTCAACTTTCAATCTTCAACCACACAACCTTCAACCTTCAATCCCTCAACCATCAACCTTCAACTTCTCAACCTTCAACCTTCAACCCCTCAACCTTCAACTCCTAAACCTCCAACCTTAAACACCTCAACCTTCAACCTTCAAGCCCTCAACCTTCAACCTTCAACTCCCCAACATTCAGTTCCTCAACCTTCAACCTTCAACCACTTAACCTTTAACCTTCAACCTCTCACCCTTCAACCTTCAACCCCTCAGTCTTCAACCTTCAACCCCTCAATATTCAACCCCTTAACCTTCAACCCTCAACTTCCCAACCTTCAACCTTCAACCCCTCAACCTTCAACCCATCAACCTTCAACCTTCAACCCCTCAACCTTCAACCTTCAACTCCTAAACCTCCAACCTTAAACACCTCAACCTTCAACCTTCAAGCCCTCAACCTTCAACCTTCAAATCCCCAACATTCAGTCCCTCAACCTTCAACCTTCAACCACTTAACCTTTAACCTTCAACCTCTCAACCTTCAACCTTCAACCTTCAACCCCTCAATCTTCAACCTTCAACCCCTCAATCTTCAACCTTCAACCCCTCAATATTCAACCCCTTAACCTTCAACCTTTAACTTCCCAACCTTTAACTTTCAAGCCCTCAACCTTCAACCTTCAACCCCTCTAACTTAGACCTTCAACCCCTCAACCTTCAACCCATCAACATTTAACCTACAACCCCTCAACCTTCAACCTTCAACCCCTCAACCTTCAACATTCAACCCCTCAACCTTCAACCTTCAACTCCTCATCCTTCAAACTTCAACCCCTCAACGTTGAACCTCCAACCTTCAACCCCTCAACCTTCAACCTTCAACTCCTTCAACCTTCAACCTTTAACCCCTCAACCTTCGACCTTCAACCTTCAACCCCTCAACCTTCAACCTTCAACTCCTCCAACCTTCAACCTTTAACCTTCAACCCCACAACTTTCAACCTTCAACTGCTTCAACCTTTAACCTTCAACCCCTCAACCTTCATCCTTCAACCCCTCAACCTTCAACCTTCAACCCCTCAACCTTCAACCTTCAACTCCTCAACCTTCAACCTTCAACCCCACAACGTTCAACCTCCAACCTTCAACCCCTCAACCTTCAACCTTCAACTCCTTCAACCTTCAACCTTTAACCCCTGAACCTTCGACCTTCAACCTTCAACCCCTCAACCTTCAACTCCTTCAACCTTCAACCTTTAACCTTCAACCCCTCAACTTTCAACCATCAACTCCTTCAACCTTCAACCTTTAACCCCTCAACCTTCGATCTTCAACCCCTTAACCTTCGACCTTCAACCCCTTCACCTTTAACTTTCAAACCCTCAACCTCCAACCTTCAACCCCTCAACCTTCAACCTTCAACTCTTTCAACCTTTAACCTTTAACCTTCAACCCCTCAACTTTCAACCTTCAACTTCTTCAACCTTCAACCTTTAACCACTCAACCTTCTACCTTCATCCTTCAAGCCCTCAACTTTCAACCTTCAACCAGCCAACCATCTATCTTTAACCCCTCAACCTTCGACCTTCAACCCCTTCACCTTTAACTTTCAAACCCTCAACCTTCAACCTTCTACCGCTCAACCTGTAACCTTCAAAAAGTCAACCTTCAATCTTCAGTCCCTCAACTTTCAATCTTCAACCCCACAACCTTCAACCTTCAACCCCTCAACCATCAACCTTCAACTTCTCAACCTTCAACGTTCAACCCCTCAACCTTCAACTCCTAAACCTCCAACCTTAAACACCTCAACCTTCAACCTTCAAGCATTCAACCTTCAACCTTCAACCCCTCAACCTTCAACCTCCAACCTTCAACCCCTCAACCTTCAACCTTCAACTCCTCAACCTTCAACCTTCAACCCCTCAACCGTCAACTCCTAAACCTCCAACCTTAAACACCACAACCTTCAACCTTCAAGCCCTCAACCTTCAACCTTCAACCACTTAACCTTTAACCTTCAACCTCTCAACCTTCAACCTTCAACCTTCAACCCCTCAATCTTCAACCTTCAACCCCTCAATATTCAACCCCTTAACCTTCAACCTTCAACTTCCCAACCTTCAACTTTCAAGCCCTCAACCTTCAACCTTCAACCCCTCTAACTTCAACCTTCAACCCCTCAACCTTCAACCCATCAACCTTTAACCTTCAACCCCTCAACCTTCAACCTTCAACCCCTCAACCTTCAAGCTTCAACCCCTCAACCTTCAACCTTCAACTCCTCAACCTTCAACCTTCAACCCCTCAACGTTCAACCTCCAACCTTCAACCCCTCAACCTTCAACCTTCAACTCCTTCAACCTTCAACCTTTAACCAATCAACCTTCGACCTTCAACCTTCAACCCCTCAACCTTCAACCTTCAACTCCTTCAACCTTCAACCTTTAACCTTCAACCCCTCAACTTTCAATCTTCAACTCCTTCAACCTTCAACCTTCAACCCCTCAAACTTCATCCTTCAACCCCTCAACCTTCAACCTTCAACCCCTCAACGTTCAACCTCCAACCTTCAACCCCTCAACCTTCAACCTTCAACTCCTTCAACCTTCAACCTTTAACCCCTCAACCTTCGACCTTCAACCTTCAACCCCTCAACCTTCAACCTTCAACTCCTAAACCTCCAACCTTAAACACCTCAACCTTCAACCTTCAAGCCCTCAACCTTCAACCTTCAAATCCCCAACATTCAGTCCCTCAACCTTCAACCTTCAACCACTTAACCTTTAACCTTCAACCTCTCAACCTTCAACCTTCAACCCCTCAATCTTCAACCTTCAACCCCTCAATATTCAACCCCTTAACCTTCAACCTTTAACTTCCCAACCTTTAACTTTCAAGCAATCAACCTTCAACCTTCAACCCCTCTAACTTCAACCTTCAACCCCTCAACCTTCAACCCATCAACCTTTAACCTACAACCCCTCAACCTTGAACCTTCAGCCCCTCAACCTTCAACATTCAACCCCTCAACCTTCAACCTTCAATTCCTCATCCTTCAACCTTCAACCCCTCAACGTTCAACCTCCAACCTTCAACCCCTCAACCTTCAACCTTCAACTCCTTCAACCTTCAATCTTTAACCCCTCAACCTTCGACCTTCAACCTTCAACCCCTCAACCTTCAACCTTCAACTCCTCCAACCTTCAACCTTTAACCTTCAACCCCTCAACTTTCAACCTTCAACTCCATCAACCTTCAACCTTCAACCCCTCAACCTTCATCCTTCAACCCCTCAACCTTCAACCTTCAACCCCTCAACGTTCAACCTCCAACCTTCAACCCCTCAACCTTCAACCTTCAACTCCTTCAACCTTCAACCTTTAACCCCTCAACCTTCGACCTTCAACCTTCAACCCCTCAACCTTCAACCTTCAACTCCTTCAACCTTCAACCCTTTAACCTTCAACCCCTCAACTTTCAACCTTCAACTCCTTCAACCTTCAACCTTCAACCCATCAACCTTTAACCTTCAATCCCTCAACCTTCAAACTTCAACCCCTCAACCTTCAACCTTCAACCAGTCAACCTTCAACCTTCAACTCCTCAACCTTCAACCTTCAACCCCTCAACGTTCAACCTCCAACCCTTAACCCCTCAACCTTCAACCTTCAACTCCTTCAACCTTCAACCTTTAACCCCTGAACCTTCGACCTTCAACCTTCAACCCCTCAACCTTCAACCTTCAACTCCTTCAACCTTCAACCTTCAACCTTTAACCCCTCAACCTTCGATCTTCAACCCCTTAACCTTCAACCTTCAACCCCTTCACCTTTAACTTTCAAACCCTCAACCTCCAACCTTCAACCCCTCAACCTTCAACCTTCAACTCCTTCAACCTTTAACCTTTAACCTTCAACCCTTCAACTTTCAACCTTCAACTTCTTCAACCTTCAACCTTTAACCACTCAACCTTCTACCTTCATCCTTCAAGCCCTCAACTTTCAACCTTCAACCAGCCAAAAATCTATCTTTAACCCCTCAACCTTCGACCTTCAACCCCTTCACCTTTAACTTTCAAACCCTCAACCTTCAACCTTCTACCGCTCAACCTGTAACCTTCAACCAGTCAACCTTCAATCTTCAGTCCCTTAACTTTCAATCTTCAACCCCACAACCTTCAACCTTCAACCCCTCAATCATCAACCTTCAACTTCTCAAGCTTCAACCTTCAACCCCTCAACCTTCAACTCCTAATCCTCCAACCTTAAACACCTCAACCTTCAACCTTCAAGCCCTCAACCTTCAACCTTCAACCCCTCAACCTTCAACCTCCAACCTTCAACCAATCAACCTTCAACCTTCAACTCCTCAACCTTCAACCTTCAACCCCTCAACCTTCAACCTCCAACCTTCAACCCCTCAACCTTCAACCTTCAACTCCTTCAACCTTCAACCTTTAACAACTCAACCTTCGACCATCAACCTTCAACCCCTCAACCTTCAACTTTCGACTCCTTCAACGTTCAACCTTTAACCTTCAACCCCTCAACTTTCAACCTTCAACTCCTTCAACATTCAACCTTCAACCCCTCAACCTTCATCCTTCAACCCCTCAACCTTCATCCTTCAAGCCATCAACTTTCAACCTTCAACCACCCAACCATTTATCTTTAACCCCTCAACCTTCGACCTTCAACCCCTTAACCTTTAACTTTCAACTTTCAAACCCTCAACCTTCAACCTTCTACCGCTCAACCTGTAACCTTCAACCAGTCAACCTTCAATCTTCAGTCCCTCAACTTTCAATCTTCAACCCCACAACCTTCAACTTTCAACCCCTCAACCATCAACCTTCAACTTCTCAACCTTCAACCTTCAACCCCTCAACCTTCAACTCCTAAACCTCCAACCTTAAACACCTCAACCTTCAACCTTCAAGCCCTCAACCTTCAACCTTCAACTCCCCAACATTCAGTTCCTCAACCTTCAACCTTCAACCACTTAACCTTTAACCTTCAACCTCTCACCCTTCAACCTACAACCTTCAACCCCTCAGTCTTCAACCTTCAACCCCTCAATATTCAACCCCTTAACCTTCAACCTTCAACTTCCCAACCTTCAACCTTCAACCCCTCAACCTTCAACCCATCAACCTTTAACCATTAACCCCTCAACCTTCAACCTTCAACTCCTTCAACCATCAACCTTTGACCTTCAACCCCTCAACTTCCAACCTTCAAATCCTTCAACCTTCAACCTTCAACCCCTCAACCTTCATCCTTTAACCCCTCAACCTTCAACCTTCAACCCCTCAACGTTCAACCTCCAACCTGCAACCCCTCAACCTTCAACTTTCAACTCCTTCAACCTTCAACCTTTAACCCCTCACCTTCGATCTTTAACCCCTTAACCTTCAACCTTTAACCACTCGACCTTCAACCTTCATCCTTCAAGCCCTCAACTTTCAACCTTCAACCACCCAACCATTTATCTTTAACCCCTCAAACTTCGACCTTCAACCCCTTAACCTTTAACTTTCAAACCCTCAACCTTCAACCTTCTACCCCTCAACCTGTAACCATCAACCAGTCAACCTTCAATCTTCAGTCCCTCAACTTTCAATCTTCAACCCCACAACCTTCAACCTACAACCCCTCAACCATCAACCTTGAACTTCTCAACCTTCAACCTTCAACCCCTCAATCTTCAACTCCTAAACTTCCAAACTTAAACACCTCAACCTTCGACCTTCAAGCCCTCAACCTTCAACCTTCAACTCCCCAACATTCAGTCCCTCAACCTTCAACCTTCAACCACTTAACCTTTAACCTTCAACCTCTCAATCTTCAACCTTCAACCTTCAACCTTCAACCCCTCAATCTTCAACCTTCAACCCCTCAATATTCAACCCCTTAACCTTCAACCTTCAACTTCCCAACCTTCAACTTTCAAGCCCTCAACCTTCAACCTTCAACCAATCTAACTTCAACCTTCAACCCCTCAACCTTCAACCCATCAACCTTTAACCTTCAACCCCTCAACCTTCAACCTTCAACCTTCAACCCCTCAACCTTCAACGTTCAACTCCTTCAACCTTCAACCTTCAACCCCTCAACCTTCAACCTTCAACTCCTCAACCTTCAACCTTCAACCCTCAACGTTCAACCTCCAACCTTCAACCCCTCAACCTTCAACGTTCAACTCCTTCAACCTTCAACCTTTAACCCCTCAACCTTCGACCTTCAACCATCAACCCCTCAACTTTCAACCTTCAACTCCTTCAACCTTCAACCTTCAACCCCTCAACCGTCATCCTTCAACCCCTCAACCTGCAACCTTCAACCCTTCAACGTTCAACCTCCAACCTTCAACCCCTCAACCTTCAACCCATCAACCTTTAACCTTCAACCCCTCGACCTTCAACCTTCATCCTTCAAGCCCTCAACTTTCAACCTTCAACCACCCAACCATTTATCTTTAACCCCTCAAACTTCGACCTTCAACCCCTTAACCTTTAACTTTCAAACCCTCAACCTTCAACCTTCTACCCCTCAACCTGTAACCATCAACCAGTCAACCTTCAATCTTCAGTCCCTCAACTTTCAATCTTCAACCCCACAACCTTCAACCTACAACCCCTCAACCATCAACCTTGAACTTCTCAACCTTCAACCTTCAACCCCTCAATCTTCAACTCCTAAACTTCCAAACTTAAACACCTCAACCTTCGACCTTCAAGCCCTCAACCTTCAACCTTCAACTCCCCAACATTCAGTCCCTCAACCTTCAACCTTCAACCACTTAACCTTTAACCTTCAACCTCTCAATCTTCAACCTTCAACCTTCAACCTTCAACCCCTCAATCTTCAACCTTCAACCCCTCAATATTCAACCCCTTAACCTTCAACCTTCAACTTCCCAACCTTCAACTTTCAAGCCCTCAACCTTCAACCTTCAACCAATCTAACTTCAACCTTCAACCCCTCAACCTTCAACCCATCAACCTTTAACCTTCAACCCCTCAACCTTCAACCTTCAACCTTCAACCCCTCAACCTTCAACGTTCAACTCCTTCAACCTTCAACCTTCAACCCCTCAACCTTCAACCTTCAACTCCTCAACCTTCAACCTTCAACCCTCAACGTTCAACCTCCAACCTTCAACCCCTCAACCTTCAACGTTCAACTCCTTCAACCTTCAACCTTTAACCCCTCAACCTTCGACCTTCAACCATCAACCCCTCAACTTTCAACCTTCAACTCCTTCAACCTTCAACCTTCAACCCCTCAACCGTCATCCTTCAACCCCTCAACCTGCAACCTTCAACCCTTCAACGTTCAACCTCCAACCTTCAACCCCTCAACCTTCAACCCATCAACCTTTAACCTTCAACCCCTCAACCTTCAACCTTCAACCCCTCAACCTTCAACCTTCAACCCCTCAACCTTCAACCTTCAACTCTTCAACCTTCAACCTTCAACCCCTCAACGTTCAACCTCCAACCTTCAACCCCTCAACCTTCAACGTTCAACTCCTTCAACCTTCAACCTTTAACCCCTCAACCTTCGACCTTCAACCATCAACCCCTCAACCTTCAACCTTCAACTGTTTCAACCTTCAACCTTTAACTTTCAACTCCTCAACTTTCAACCTTCAACTCCTTCAACCTTCAACCTTCAACCCCTCAACCGTCATCCTTCAACCCCTCAACCTGCAACCTTTAACCCTTCAACGTTCAACCTCCAACCTTCAACCCCTCAACCTTCAACCTTCAACTCCTTCAACCTTCAACCTTTAACCCCTCAACCTTCGATCTTAAACCACTTAACCTTCAACCTTTAACCACTCAACCTTCTACCTTTATCCTTCAAGCCCTCAACTTTCAACCTTCCACCACCCAACCATCTATCTTTAACCCCTCAACCTTCGACCTTCAGCCCCTTCACCTTTAACTTTCAAACCCTCAACCTTCAACCTTCTACCGCTCAACCTGTAACCTTCAACCAGTCAACCTTCAATCTTCAGTCCCTCAACTTTCAATCTTCAACCCCACAACCTTCAACCTTCAACCCCTCAACCATCAACCTTCAACTTCTCAACCTTCAACCTTCAACCCCTCAACCTTCAACTCCTAAACCTCCAACCTTAAACACCTCAACCTTCAACCTTCAAGCCCTCAACCTTCAACCTTCAACTCCCCAACATTCAGTCCCTGAACCTTCAACCTTCAACCACTTAACCTTTAACCTTCAACCTCTCAAGCTTCGACATTATACATTTAACCCCTGCACCTTTAACCTTCCACCCGTTAACCTTCAGCATTCAACATTTAACCCCTGCACCTTTAACTTTCCACCCGTTAACCTTCAACCTTCAACCTTCAACCTTCAACCCCTCAACCTGCACCCTTCAACCTCTCAACCTTCAACCTTTAACTCCTCAACCTTCAACCTTCAACCCCTCAACCCTTCAACCTATAACCTTCAACCCCTCAACTTTCAACCTTCAACCCCTCAACTTTCAACTTTCAACCTTCAACTCCTCAACCTGCAACCTTCAACCTGTCAGACTTCAACATTTAACTCCTCAACCTTCAACCCCTCAACCCCTCAGCCACCAACCTTCAACTCCTCAACCTTCAACCTTCAACCTCTCAGACTTCAACATTTAACTCCTCAACCTTCAACCCCTCAAACCCTCAGCCACCAACCTTCAACCCCTCAACCTTCAACAATTGTAATTGTAATTGTAATTGTAATTGCCATTGTAATTGTAATTGTAATTGTAATTGTAATTGTAATTGTAATTGTAATTGTAGTTGTAATTGTAATTGTAATTATAATTGTAATTGTAATGGTAATTGTAATTGTAATTGTACTTGTGATTGTAATTGTAATAGTAATTGTAATTTTATTGTAATTGTGATTGTAATTGTAATTGTAATTGTAATTGTAATTGTAATTGTAATTGTAATTGTCATTGTAATTGTAATTGTAATTGTAATTGTAATTGTAATTGTAATTCTAATTGTAATTGTAATTGTAATTGTAATTGTAATTGTAATTGTAATTGTAATTGTAATTGTAGCTGTAATTGTAATTGTAATTGTAGTTGTAATTGTAATTGTAATTGTAATTGTAATTGTAATTGTAATTGTAATTGTAATTGTAATTGTAATTGTAATTGTAATTGTAATTGTAATTGTAATTGTAATTGTAATTGTAATTGTAACTGTAACTGTAATTGTAATTGTAATTGTAATTGTAATTGTAATTGTAATTGTAATTGTAATTGTAATTGTAATTGTAATTGTAATTGTAATTGTAATTGTAAATGTAATTGTAATTGTAATTGTAATTGTAATTGTAATTGTAATTGTAATTGTAATTGTAATTGTAATTGTAATTGTAAATGTAATTGTAATTGTAATTGTAATTGTAATTGTAATGGTAATTGTAATTGTAATTGTAATTGTAATTGTAATTGTAATTGTAATTGTAATTGTAATTTTAATTGTAAATGTAACTGTAATTGTAATTGTAATTGTAATTGTAATTGTAATTGTAATTGTAATTGTAATTGTAATTGTACTTGTAATTGTAATTGTAATTGTAATTGTAATTGTAATTGTAATTGTAATTGTAATTGTAATTGTAATTGTAATTGCAATTGTAATTGTAATTGTAATTGTAATTGTAATTGTAATTGTAATTGTAATTGTAATTGTAATTGTAATTGTAATTGTAATTGTAATTGTAATTGTAATTGTAATTGTAATTGTAATTGTAATTGTAATTGTAATTGTAATTGTAATTGTAATTGTAATTGTAATTGTAATTGTAATTGTAATTGTAATTGTAATTGTAATTGTAATTGTAATTGTAATTGTAATTGTAATTGTAATTGTAATTGTAATTGTAATTGTAATTGTAATTGTAATTGTAATTGTAATTGTAATTGTAATTGTAATTGTAATTGTAATTGTAATTGTAATTGTAATTGTAATTGTAATTGTAATTGTAATTGTAATTGTAATTGTAATTGTAATTGTAATTGTAATTGTAATTGTAATTGTAATTGTAATTGTAATTGTAATTGTAATTGTAATTGTAATTGTAATTGTAATTGTAATTGCAATTACAATTACAATTACAATTACAATTACAATTACAATTACAATTACAATTACAATTACAATTACAATTACAATTACAATTACAATTACAATTACAATTACAATTACAATTACAATTACAATTACAATTACAGTTACAATTACAATTACAATTACAATTACAATTACATTTACAATTACAATTACAATTACAATTACAATTACAATTATCGTTTACAATTACAATTACAATTACAATTACAATTACAATTACAATTGCAATTACAATTACAATTAGAATTACAATTACAATTACAATTACAATTACAATTACAATTACAATTACAATTACAATTACAATTACAATTACAATTACAATTACAATTACAATTACAATTACAATTACAATTACAATTACAATTACAATTACAATTACAATTACAATTACAATTACAATTACAATTACAATTACAATTACAATTACAATTACAATTACAATTACAACCACAATTACAATTACAATTACAATTACAATTACAATTACAATTACAATTACAATTACAATTACAATTACAATTACAATTGCAATTACAATTACAATTACAATTACAATTACAATTACAATTACAATTACAATTACAATTACAATTACAATTACAATTACAATTACAATTACAATTACAATTACAATTACAATTACAATTACAATTACAATTACAATTACAATTACAATTACAATTACAATTACAATTACAATTACAATTACAATTACAATTACAATTACAATTACAATTACAATTACAATTACAATTACAATTACAATTACAATTACAATTACAATTACAATTACAATTACAATTACAATTACAATTACAATTACAATTACAATTACAATTACAATTACAATTACAATTACAATTACAATTACAATTACAATTACAATTACAATTACAATTACAATTGCAATTGCAATTGCAATTGCAATTACAATTACAATTACAATTACAATTACAATTACAATTACAATTACAATTACAATTACAATTACAATTACAATTACAATTACAATTACAATTACAATTACAATTACAATTACAATTACAATTACAATTACAATTACAATTACAATTACAATTACAATTACAATTACAATTACAATTACAATTACAATTACAATTACAATTACAATTACAATTACAATTACAATTACAATTACAATTACAATTACAATTACAATTACAATTACAATTACAATTACAATTACAATTACAATTACAATTACAATTACAATTACAATTACAATTACAATTACAATTACAATTACAATTACAATTACAATTACAATTACAATTACAATTACAATTACAATTACAATTACAATTACAATTACAATTACAATTACAATTACAATTACAATTACAATTACAATTACAATTACAATTACAATTACAATTTCAATTACAATTACAATTACAATTACAATTACAATTACAATTACAATTACAATTACAATTACAATTCAATTACAATTACAATTACAATTACAATTACAATTACAATTACAATTACAATTACAATTACAATTACAATTACAATTACAATTACAATTGCAATTGCAATTGCAATTACAATTACAATTCAATTACAATTACAATTACAATTACAATTACAATTACAATTACAATTACAATTACAATTACAATTACAATTACAATTACAATTACAATTACAATTACAATTACAATTACAATTACAATTACAATTACAATTACAATTACAATTACAATTACAATTACAATTACAATTACAATTACAATTACAATTACAATTACAATTACAATTGAAATTACAATTACAATTACAATTACAATTACAATTACAATTACAATTACAATTACAATTACAATTACAATTACAGTTACAATTACAATTACAATTACAATTACAATTACAATTACAATAACAATTACAATTACAATTACAATTACAATTAAAATTACAATTACAATTACAATTACAATTACAATTACAATTACAATTACAATTACAATTACAATTACAATTACAATTACAATTACAATTACAATTACAATTACAATTACAATTACAATTACAATTACAATTACAATTACAATTACAATTACAATTACAATTACAATTACAATTACAATTACAATTACAATTACAATTACAATTACAATTACAATTACAATTACAATTACAATTACAATTACAATTACAATTACAATTACAATTACAATTACAATTACAATTACAATTACAATTACAATTACAATTACAATTACAATTACAATTACAATTACAATTACAATTACAATTACAATTACAATTACAATTACAATTACAATTACAATTACAATTACAATTACAATTACAATTACAATTACAATTACAATTACAATTACAATTACAATTACAATTACAATTACAATTACAATTACAATTACAATTACAATTACAATTACAATTACAATTACAATTACAATTACAATTACAATTACAATTACAATTACAAATACAATTACAATTGCAATTGCAATTGCAATTGCAATTACAATTACAATTACAATTACAATTACAATTACAATTACAATTACAATTACAATTACAATTACAATTACAATTACAATTACAATTACAATTACAATTACAATTACAATTACAATTACAATTACAATTACAATTACAATTACAATTACAATTACAATTACAATTACAATTACAATTACAATTACAATTACAATTACAATTACAATTACAATTACAATTACAATTACAATTACAATTACAATTACAATTACAATTACAATTACAATTACAATTACAATTACAATTACAATTACAATTACAATTGCAATTGCAATTGCAATTGCAATTGCAATTACAATTACAATTCAATTACAATTACAATTACAATTACAATTACAATTACAATTACAATTACAATTACAATTACAATTACAATTACAATTACAATTACAATTACAATTACAATTACAATTACAATTACAATTACAATTACAATTACAATTACAATTACAATTACAATTACAATTACAATTACAATTACAATTACAATTACAATTACAATTACAATTACAATTACAATTACAATTACAATTACAATTACAATTACAATTACAATTACAATTACAATTACAATTACAATTACAATTACAATTACAATTACAATTACAATTACAATTACAATTACAATTACAATTACAATTACAATTACAATTACAATTACAATTACAATTACAATTACAATTACAATTACAATTACAATTACAATTACAATTACAATTACAATTACAATTACAATTACAATTACAATTACAATTACAATTACAATTTCAATTACAATTACAATTACAATTACAATTACAATTACAATTACAATTACAATTACAATTACAATTCAATTACAATTACAATTACAATTACAATTACAATTACAATTACAATTACAATTACAATTACAATTACAATTACAATTACAATTACAATTGCAATTGCAATTGCAATTACAATTACAATTCAATTACAATTACAATTACAATTACAATTACAATTACAATTACAATTACAATTACAATTACAATTACAATTACAATTACAATTACAATTACAATTACAATTACAATTACAATTACAATTACAATTACAATTACAATTACAATTACAATTACAATTACAATTGAAATTACAATTACAATTACAATTACAATTACAATTACAATTACAATTACAATTACAATTACAATTACAGTTACAATTACAATTACAATTACAATTACAATTACAATTACAATAACAATTACAATTACAATTACAATTACAATTAAAATTACAATTACAATTACAATTACAATTACAATTACAATTACAATTACAATTACAATTACAATTACAATTACAATTACAATTACAATTACAATTACAATTACAATTACAATTACAATTACAATTACAATTACAATTACAATTACAATTACAATTACAATTACAATTACAATTACAATTACAATTACAATTACAATTACAATTACAATTACAATTACAATTACAATTACAATTACAATTACAATTACAATTACAATTACAATTACAATTACAATTACAATTACAATTACAATTACAATTACAATTACAATTACAATTACAATTACAATTACAATTACAATTACAATTACAATTACAATTACAATTACAATTACAATTACAATTACAATTACAATTACAATTACAATTACAATTACAATTACAATTACAATTACAATTACAATTACAATTACAATTACAATTACAATTACAATTACAATTACAATTACAATTACAATTACAATTACAATTACAATTACAATTGCAATTGCAATTGCAATTGCAATTGCAATTGCAATTGCAATTGCAATTACAATTACAATTACAATTACAATTACAATTACAATTACAATTACAATTACAATTACAATTACAATTACAATTACAATTACAATTACAATTACAATTACAATTACAATTACAATTACAATTACAATTACAATTACAATTACAATTACAATTACAATTACAATTACAATTACAATTACAATTACAATTACAATTACAATTACAATTACAATTACAATTACAATTACAATTACAATTACAATTACAATTACAATTACAATTACAATTACAATTACAATTACAATTACAATTACAATTACAATTACAATTACAATTACAATTACAATTACAATTACAATTACAATTACAATTGCAATTGCAATTGCAATTGCAATTGCAATTGCAATTGCAATTACAATTACAATTCAATTACAATTACAATTACAATTACAATTACAATTACAATTACAATTACAATTACAATTACAATTACAATTACAATTACAATTACAATTACAATTACAATTACAATTACAATTACAATTACAATTACAATTACAATTACAATTACAATTACAATTACAATTACAATTACAATTACAATTACAATTACATTTTCAATTACAATTACAATTACAATTACAATTACAATTACAATTACAATTACAATTACAATTACAATTCAATTACAATTACAATTACAATTACAATTACAATTACAATTACAATTACAATTACAATTACAATTACAATTACAATTACAATTACAATTACAATTGCAATTGCAATTGCAATTACAATTACAATTCAATTACAATTACAATTACAATTACAATTACAATTACAATTACAATTACAATTACAATTACAATTACAATTACAATTACAATTACAATTACAATTACAATTACAATTACAATTACAATTACAATTACAATTACAATTACAATTACAATTACAATTACAATTACAATTTCAATTACAATTACAATTACAATTACAATTACAATTACAATTCAATTACAATTACAATTACAATTACAATTGCAATTACAATTACAATTACAATTACAATTACAACTACAATTACAATTGAAATTACAATTACAATTACAATTACAATTACAATTACAATTACAATTACAATTACAATTACAATTACAATTACAATTACCTTTAACCACTCGACCTTCAACCTTCATCCTTCAAGCCCTCAACTTTCAACCTTCAACCACCCAACCATTTATCTTTAACCCCTCAACCTTCGACCTTCAACCCCTTAACGTTTAACTTTCAAACACTCAACCTTCAACCTTCTAAACCTCAACCTGTAACTTTCAACCAGTCAACCTTCAATCTTCAGTTTCTCAACTTTCAATCTTCAACCTCTCAACCATCAACCTTCAACTTCTCAACCTTCAACCTTCAACCCCTCAACCTTCAACTCCTAAACCTCCAACCTTAAACACCACAACCTTCAACCTTCAAGCCCTCAACCTTCAACCTTCAACCACTTAACCTTTAACCTTCAACCTCTCAATCTTCAACCTTCAACCTTCAACCCCTCAATATTCAACCCCTTAACCTTCAACCTTCAACTTCCCAACCTTCAACTTTCAAGCCCTCAACCTTCAACCTTCAACCCCTCTAACTTCAACCTTCAACCCCTCAACCTTCAACCCATCAACCTTTAACCTTCAACCCCTCAACCTTCAACCTTCAGCCCCTCAATCTTCAACCTTCAACCCCTCAACCTTCAACCTTCAACTCCTCAATCTTCAACCTTCAACCCCTCAACCTTCAACCTTCAACCCCTCAACCTTCAACCTTCAACTCCTTCAACTTTCAACCTTTAACTAATCAACCTCCGACCTTCAACCTTCAACCCCTCAACCTTCAACCTTCAACTCCTTCAACCTTCAACCTTTAACCTTCAACCCCTCAACTTTCAACCTTCAACTCCTTCAACCTTCAACCTTCAACCCTTCAACCTTCAACCTTCAACTCCTTCAACCTTCAACCTTTAACCCCTCAACCTTCGACCTTCAACCTTCAACCCCTCAACCTCCAACCTTAAACACCTCAACCTTCAACCTTCAAGCCCTCAACCTTCAACCTTCAAATCCCCAACATTCAGTCCCTCAACCTTCAACCTTCAACCACTTAACCTTTAACCTTCAACCTCTCAACCTTCAACCTTCAACCTTCAACCCCTCAATCTTCAACCTTCAACCCCTCAATATTCAACCCCTTAACCTTCAACCTTTAACTTCCCAACCTTTAACTTTCAAGCCCTCAACCTTCAACCTTCAACCCCTCTAACTTCAACCTTCAACCCCTCAACCTTCAACCCATCAACCTTTAACCTACAACCCCTCAACCTTCAACCTTCAACCCCTCAACCTTCAACATTCAACCCCTCAACCTTCAACCTTCAACTCCTCATCCTTCAACCTTCAACCACTCAACGTTCAACCTCCAACCTTCAACCCCTCAACCTTCGACCTTCAACTCCTTCAACCTTCAACCTTTACCCCTCAACCTTCGACCTTCAACCTTCAACCCCTCAACCTTCAACCTTCAACTCCTCCAACATTCAACCTTTAACCTTCAACCCCTCAACTTTCAACCTTCAACTCCTTCAACCTTCAACCTTCAACCCCTCAACCTTCATCCTTCAACCCCTCAACCTTCAACCTTCAACCCCTAAACGTTCAACCTCCAACCTTCAACCCCTCAACCTTCAACCTTCAACTCCTTCAACCTTCAACCTTTAACCCCTCAACCTTCGACCTTCAACCTTCAACCCCCCAACCTTCAACCTTCAACTCCTTCAACCTTCAACCCTTTAACCTTCAACCCCTCAACTTTCAACCTTCAACTCCTTCAACCTTCAACCTTCAACCCATCAACCTTTAACCTTCAACCCCTCAACCTTCAACCTTCAACCCCTCAACCTTCAACCTTCAACCCCTCAACCTTCAACCTTCAACACCTCAACCTTCAACCTTCAACCCCTCAACGTTCAACCTCCAACCTTCAACCCCTCAACCTTCAACCTTCAACTCCTTCAACCTTCAACCTTTAACCCCTGAACCTTCGACCTTCAACCTTCAACCCCTCAACCTTCAACCTTCAACTCCTTCAACCTTCAACCTTTAACCTTCAACCCCTCAACTTTCAACCATCAACTCCTTCAACCTTCAACCTTTAACCCCTCAACCTTCGATCTTCAACCCCTTAACCTTCGACCTTCAACCCCTTCACCTTTAACTTTCAAACCCTCAACCTCCAACCTTCAACCCCTCAACCTTCAACCTTCAACTCCTTCAACCTTTAACCTTTAACCTCCAACCCCTCAACTTTCAACCTTCAACTTCTTCAACCTTCAACCTTTAACCACTCAACCTTCTACCTTCATCCTTCAAGAACTCAACTTTCAACCTTCAACCAGACAACCATCTATCTTTAACCCCTCAATCTTCGACCTTCAACCCCTTCACCTTTAACTTTCAAACCCTCAACCTTCAACCTTCTACCGCTCAACCTGTAACCTTCAACCAGTCAACCTTCAATCTTCAGTCCCTCATCTTTCAATCTTCAACCCCACAACTTTCAACCTTCAACCCCTCAACCATCAACCTTCAACTTCTCAACCTTCAACCTTCAACCCCTCAACCTTCAACTCCTAAACCTCCAACCTTAAACACCTCAACCTTCAACCTTCAAGCCCTCAACCTTCAACCTTCAACCCCTCAACCTTCAACCTCCAACCTTCAACCCCTCAACCTTCAACCTTCAACTCCTCAACCTTCTACCTTCAACCCCTCAACCTTCAACTCCTAAACCTCCAACCTTAAACACCACAACCTTCAACCTTCAAGCCCTCAACCTTCAACCTTCAACCACTTAACCTTTAACCTTCAACCTCTCAACCTTCAACCTTCAACCTTCAACCCCTCAATCTTCAACCTTCAACCCCTCAATATTCAACCCCTTAACCTTCAACCTTCAACTTCCCAACCTTCAACTTTCAAGCCCTCAACCTTCAACCTTCAACCCCTCTAACTTCAACCTTCAACCCCTCAACCTTCAACCCATCAACCTTTAACCTTCAACCCCTCAACCTTCAACCTTCAACCCCTCAACCTTCAACCTTCAACCCCTCAACCTTCAACCTTCAACTCCTCAACCTTCAACCTTCAACCCCTCAACGTTCAACCTCCAACCTTCAACCCCTCAACCTTCAACCTTCAACCTTTAACCAATCAACCTTCGACCTTCAACCTTCAACCCCTCAACCTTCAACCTTCAACTCCTTCAACCTTCAACCTTTAACCTTCAACCCCTCAACTTTCAACCTTCAACTCCTTCAACCTTCAACCTTCAACCCCTCAACCTTCATCCTTCAACCCCTCAACCTTCAACCTTCAACCCCTCAACGTTCAACCTCCAACCTTCAACCCCTCAACCTTCAACCTTCAACTCCTTCAACCTTCAACCTTTAACCCCTCAACCTTCGACCTTCAACCTTCAACCCCTCAACCTTTAACCTGCAACTCCTAAACCTCCAACCTTAAACACCTCAACCTTCAACCTTCAAGCCCTCAACCTTCAACCTTCAAATCCCCAACATTCAGTCCCTCAACCTTCAACCTTCAACCACTTAACCTTTAACCTTCAACCTCTCAACCTTCAACCTTCAACCTTCAACCCCTCAATCTTCAACCTTCAACCCCTCAATATTCAACCCCTTAACCTTCAACCTTTAACTTCCCAACCTTTAACTTTCAAGCAATCAACCTTCAACCTTCAACCCCTCTAACTTCAACCTTCAACCCCTCAACCTTCAACCCATCAACCTTTAACCTACAACCCCTCAACCTTCAACCTTCAACCCCTCAACCTTCAACATTCAACCCCTCAACCTTCAACCTTCAACTCCTCATCCTTCAACCTTCAACCCCTCAACGTTCAACCTCCAACCTTCAACCCCTCAACCTTCAACCTTCAACTCCTACAACCTTCAACCTTTAACCCCTCAACCTTCGACCTTCAACCTTCAACCCCTCAACCTTCAACCTTCAACTCCTCCAACCTTGAACCTTTAACCTTCAACCCCTCAACTTTCAACCTTCAACTCCATCAACCTTCAACCTTCAACCCCTCAACCTTCATCCTTCAACCCCTCAACCTTCAACCTTCACCCCTCAACGTTCAACCTCCAACCTTCAACCCCTCAACCTTCAACCTTCAACTCCTTCAACCTTCCCCTTTTAACCCCGCAACCTTCGACCTTTAACCTTCAACCCCTCAACTTTCAACCTTCAACTCCTTCAACCTTCAACCCTTTAACCTTCAACCCCTCAACTTTCAACCTTCAACTCCTTCAACCCCTCAACCATCAACTTTCAACTTCTCAACCTTCAACCTTCAACCCCTTAACCTTCAACTCCTAAACCTCCAACCTTAAACACCTCAACCTTCAACCTTCAACCTTCAAGCCCTCAACCTTCAACCTTCAACCCCTCAACCTTCAACCTCCAACCTTCAACCCCTCAACCTTCAACCTTCAACTCCTCAACCTTCAACCCCTCAACCTTCAAATCCTAAACCTCCAACCTTAAACACCACAACCTTCAACCTTCAAGCCCTCAACCTTCAACCTTCAACCACTTAACCTTTAACCTTCAACCTCTCAACCTTCAACCTTCAACCTTCAACCCCTCAATCTTCAACCTTCAACCCCTCAATATTCAACCCCTTAACCTTCAACCTTCAACTTCCCAACCTTCAACTTTCAAGCCCTCAACCTTCAACCTTCAATCCCTCTAACTTCAACCTTCTACCCCTCAACCTTTAACCCATCAACCTTTAACCTTCAACCCCTCAACCTTCAACCTTCAACGCCTCAACCTTCAACCTTCAACCCCTCAACCTTCAACCTTCAACTCCTCAACCTTCAACCTTCAACCCGTCAACGTTCAACCTCCAACCTTCAACCCCTCAACCTTCAACCTTCAACTCCTTCAACCTTCAACCTTTAACCAATCAACCTTCGACCTTCAACCTTCAACCCCTCAACCTTCAACCTTCAACTTCTTCAACCTTCAACCTTTAACCTTCAACCCCTCAACTTTCAA
>CATVIB010000532.1:0-32370 GCA_958336395.1 Ctenicera cuprea | reverse complement strand
GTTTCAGTTTCAGTTTCAGTTTCAGTTTCAGTTTCAGTTTCAGTTTCAGTTTCAGTTTCAGTTTCAGTTTCAGTTTCAGTTTCAGTTTCAGTTTCAGTTTCAGTTTCAGTTTCAGTTTCAGTTTCAGTTTCAGTTTCAGTTTCAGTTTCAGCTTCAGTTTCAGTTTCAGTTTCAGTTTCAGTTTCAGTTTCAGTTTCAGTTTCAGTTTCAGTTTCAGTTTCAGTTTCAGTTTCAGTTTCAGTTTCAGTTTCAATTTCAGTTTCAGTTTCAGTTTCAGTTTCAGTTTCAGTTTCAGTTTCAGTTGCAGTTTCAGTTTCAGTTTCAGTTTCAGTTTCAGTTTCAGTTTCAGTTTCAGTTTCAGTTTCAGTTTCAGTTTCAGTTTCAGTTTCAGTTTCAGTTTCAGTTTCAGTTTCAGTTTCAGTTTCAGTTTCAGTTTCAGTTTCAGTTTCAGTTTCAGTTTCAGTTTCAGTTTCAGTTTCAGTTTCAGTTTCAGTTTCAGTTTCAGCTTCAGTTTCAGTTTCAGTTTCAGTTTCAGTTTCAGTTTCAGTTTCAGTTTCAGTTTCAGTTTCAGTTTCAGTTTCAATTTCAGTTTCAGTTTCAGTTTCAGTTTCAGTTTCAGTTTCAGTTTCAGTTTCAGTTTCAGTTTCAGTTTCAGTTTCAGTTTCAGTTTCAGTTTCAGATTCAGTTTCAGTTTCAGTTTCAGTTTCAGTTTCAGTTTCAGTTTCAGTTTCAGTTTCAGTTTCAGTTTCAGTTTCAGTTTCAGTTTCAGTTTCAGTTTCAGTTTCAGTTTCAGTTTCAGTTTCAGTTTCAGTTTCAGTTTCAGTTTCAGTTTCAGTTTCAGTTTCAGTTTCAGTTTCAGTTTCAGTTTCAGTTTCAGTTTCAGTTTCAGTTTCAGTTTCAGTTTCAGTTTCAGTTTCAGTTTCAGTTTCAGTTTCAGTTTCAGTTTCAGTTTCAGTTTCAGTTTCAGTTTCAGTTTCAGTTTCAGTTTTTAGTTTCAGTTTCAGTTTCAGTTTCAGTTTCAGTTTCAGTTTCAGTTTCAGTTTCAGTTTCAGTTTCAGTTTCAGTTTCAGTTTTAGTTTCAGTTTCAGTTTCAGTGTCAGTTTCAGTTTCAGTTTCAGTTTAAGTTTCAGTTTCAGTTTCAGTTTCAGTTTCAGTTTCAGTTTCAGTTTCAGTTTCAGTTTCAGTTTCAGTTTCAGTTTCAGTTTCAGTTTCAGTTTCAGTTTCAGTTTCAGTTTCAGTTTCAGTTTCAGTTTCAGTTTCAGTTTCAGTTTCAGTTTCAGTTTCAGTTTCAGTTTCAGTTTCAGTTTCAGTTTCAGTTTCAGTTTCAGTTTCAGTTTCAGTTTCAGTTTTAGTTTCAGTTTCAGTTTCAGTGTCAGTTTTAGTTTCAGTTTCAGTTTCAGTTTCAGTTTCAGTTTCAGTTTCAGTTTCAGTTTCAGTTTCAGTTTCAGTGTCAGTTTCAGTTTCAGAGTCAGTTTCAGTTTCAGTTTCAGTTTCAGTTTCAGTTTCAGTTTCAGTTTTAGTTTCAGTTTCAGTTTCAGTTTCAGTTTCAGTTTCAGTTTCAGTTTCAGTTTCAGTTTCAGTTTCAGTTTCAGTTTCAGTTTCAGTTACAGTTTCAGTTTCAGTTTCAGTTTCAGTTTCAGTTTCAGTTACAGTTTCAGTTTCAGTTTCAGTTTCAGTTTCAGTTTCAGTTTCAGTTTCAGTTTCAGTTTCAGTTTCAGTTTCAGTTTCAGTTTCAGTTTCAGTTTCAGTTTTAGTTTCAGTTTCAGCTTTAGTTTCAGTTTCAGTTTCAGTTTCAGTTTCAGTTTCAGTTTCAGTTTCAGTTTCAGTTTCAGTTTCAGTTTCAGTTTCAGTTTCAGTTTTAGTTTCAGTTTCAGTTTCAGTGTCAGTTTCAGTTTCAGTTTCAGTTTCAGTTTCAGTTTCAGTTACAGTTTCAGTTTCAGTTTCAGTTCTACAGTTTCAGTTTCAGTTTCAGTTTCAGTTTCAGTGTCAGTTTTAGATTCAGTTTCAGTTTCAGTTTCAGTTTCAGTTTCAGTTTCAGTTTCAGTTTCAGTTTCAGTTTCAGTTTCAGTTTCAGTTTCAGTTTCAGTTTCAGTTTCAGCTTCAGTTTGAGTTTCAGTTTGAGTTTGAGTTTGAGTTTCAGTTTCAGTTTCAGTTTCAGTTTCAGTTTCAGTTTCAGTTTCAGTTTCAGTTTCAGTTTCAGTTTCAGTTTCAGTTTCAGTTTCAGTTTCAGTTTCAGTTTCAGTTTCAGTTTCAGTTTCAGTTTCAGTTTCAGTTTCAGTTTCAGTTTCAGTTTCAGTTTCAGTTTCAGTTTCAGTTTCAGTTTCAGTTTCAGTTTCAGTTTCAGTTTCAGTTTCAGCTTCAGTTTCAGTTTCAGTTTCAGTTTCAGTTTCAGTTTCAGTTTCAGTTTCAGTTTCAGTTTCAGTTTCAGTTTCAGTTTCAATTTCAGTTTCAGTTTCAGTTTCAGTTTCAGTTTCAGTTTCAGTTTCAGTTGCAGTTTCAGTTTCAGTTTCAGTTTCAGTTTCAGTTTCAGTTTCAGTTTCAGTTTCAGTTTCAGTTTCAGTTTCAGTTTCAGTTTCAGTTTCAGTTTCAGTTTCAGTTTCAGTTTCAGTTTCAGTTTCAGTTTCAGTTTCAGTTTCAGTTTCAGTTTCAGTTTCAGTTTCAGTTTCAGTTTCAGTTTCAGTTTCAGTTTCAGTTTCAGTTTCAGTTTCAGTTTCAGTTTCAGTTTCAGTTTCAGTTTCAGTTTCAGTTTCAGTTTCAGTTTCAGTTTTTAGTTTCAGTTTCAGTTTCAGTTTCAGTTTCAGTTTCAGTTTCAGTTTCAGTTTCAGTTTCAGTTTCAGTTTCAGTTTCAGTTTCAGTTTCAGTTTCAGTTTCAGTTTTAGTTTCAGTTTCAGTTTCAGTGTCAGTTTCAGTTTCAGTTTCAGTTTCAGTTTCAGTTTCAGTTTCAGTTTCAGTTTCAGTTTCAGTTTCAGTTTCAGTGTCAGTTTCAGTTTCAGAGTCAGTTTCAGTTTCAGTTTCAGTTTCAGTTTCAGTTTCAGTTTCAGTTTTAGTTTCAGTTTCAGTTTCAGTTTCAGTTTCAGTTTCAGTTTCAGTTTCAGTTTCAGTTTCAGTTTCAGTTTCAGTTTCAGTTTCAGTTTCAGTTTCAGTTACAGTTTCAGTTTCAGTTTCAGTTTCAGTTTCAGTTTCAGTTACAGTTTCAGTTTCAGTTTCAGTTTCAGTTTCAGTTTCAGTTTCAGTTTCAGTTTCAGTTTCAGTTTCAGTTTCAGTTTCAGTTTCAGTTTCAGTTTCAGTTTTAGTTTCAGTTTCAGCTTTAGTTTCAGTTTCAGTTTCAGTTTCAGTTTCAGTTTCAGTTTCAGTTTCAGTTTCAGTTTCAGTTTCAGTTTCAGTTTCAGTTTCAGTTTTAGTTTCAGTTTCAGTTTCAGTGTCAGTTTCAGTTTCAGTTTCAGTTTCAGTTTCAGTTTCAGTTACAGTTTCAGTTTCAGTTTCAGTTTCAGTTTCAGTTTCAGTTTCAGTTTCAGTTTCAGTGTCAGTTTTAGATTCAGTTTCAGTTTCAGTTTCAGTTTCAGTTTCAGTTTCAGTTTCAGTTTCAGTTTCAGTTTCAGTTTCAGTTTCAGTTTCAGTTTCAGTTTCAGTTTCAGTTTCAGTTTCAGCTTCAGTTTGAGTTTCAGTTTGAGTTTGAGTTTGAGTTTCAGTTTCAGTTTCAGTTTCAGTTTCAGTTTCAGTTTCAGTTTCAGTTTCAGTTTCAGTTTCAGTTTCAGTTTCAGTTTCAGTTTCAGTTTCAGTTTCAGTTTCAGTTTCAGTTTCAGTTTCAGTTTCAGTTTCAGTTTCAGTTTCAGTTTCAGTTTCAGTTTCAGTTTCAGTTTCAGTTTCAGTTTCAGTTTCAGTTTCAGTTTCAGTTTCAGTTTCAGTTTCAGCTTCAGTTTCAGTTTCAGTTTCAGTTTCAGTTTCAGTTTCAGTTTCAGTTTCAGTTTCAGTTTCAGTTTCAGTTTCAGTTTCAATTTCAGTTTCAGTTTCAGTTTCAGTTTCAGTTTCAGTTTCAGTTTCAGTTGCAGTTTCAGTTTCAGTTTCAGTTTCAGTTTCAGTTTCAGTTTCAGTTTCAGTTTCAGTTTCAGTTTCAGTTTCAGTTTCAGTTTCAGTTTCAGTTTCAGTTTCAGTTTCAGTTTCAGTTTCAGTTTCAGTTTCAGTTTCAGTTTCAGTTTCAGTTTCAGTTTCAGTTTCAGTTTCAGTTTCAGTTTCAGTTTCAGTTTCAGTTTCAGTTTCAGTTTCAGTTTCAGTTTCAGTTTCAGTTTCAGTTTCAGTTTCAGTTTCAGTTTCAGTTTCAGTTTCAGTTTTTAGTTTCAGTTTCAGTTTCAGTTTCAGTTTCAGTTTCAGTTTCAGTTTCAGTTTCAGTTTCAGTTTCAGTTTCAGTTTCAGTTTCAGTTTCAGTTTCAGTTTTAGTTTCAGTTTCAGTTTCAGTGTCAGTTTCAGTTTCAGTTTCAGTTTCAGTTTCAGTTTCAGTTTCAGTTTCAGTTTCAGTTTCAGTTCAGTTCAGTTTCAGTTTCAGTTTCAGTTTCAGTTTCAGTTTCAGTTTCAGTTTCAGTTTCAGTTTCAGTTTCAGTTTCAGTTTCAGTTTCAGTTTCAGTTTCAGTTTCAGTTTCAGTTTCAGTTTCAGTTTCAGTTTCAGTTTTAGTTTCAGTTTCAGTTTCAGTGTCAGTTTTAGTTTCAGTTTCAGTTTCAGTTTCAGTTTCAGTTTCAGTTTCAGTTTCAGTTTCAGTTTCAGTTTCAGTTTCAGTTTCAGTTTCAGTTTCAGTTTCAGTTTCAGTTTCAGTGTCAGTTTCAGTTTCAGAGTCAGTTTCAGTTTCAGTTTCAGTTTCAGCTTCAGTTTCAGTTTCAGTTTCAGTTTCAGTTTCAGTTTTAGTGTCAGTTTCAGTTTCAGTTTCAGTTTCAGTTTCAGTTTCAGTTTCAGTTTCAGTTTCAGTTTCAGTTTCAGTTTCAGTTTCAGTTTCAGTTTCAGTTTCAGTTTCAGTTTCAGTTTCAGTTTCAGTTTCAGTTTCAGTTTCAGTTTCAGTTTCAGTTTCAGTTTCAGTTTCAGTTTCAGTTTCAGTTTCAGTTTCAGTTTCAGTTTCAGTTTCAGTTTCAGTTTCAGTTTCAGTTTCAGTTTCAGTTTCAGTTTCAGTTTCAGTTTCAGTTTCAGTTTCAGTTTCAGTTTCAGTTTCAGTTTCAGTTACAATTGCAATTACAATTACAATTAGAATTACAATTACAATTACAATTACAATTACAATTACAATTACAATTACAATTACAATTACAATTACAATTACAATTACAATTACAATTACAATTACAATTACAATTACAATTACAATTACAATTACAATTACAATTACAATTACAATTACAATTACAATTACAATTACAATTACAATTACAATTACAATTGCAATTACAATTACAATTACAATTACAATTACAATTACAATTACAATTACAATTACAATTACAATTACAATTACAATTACAATTACAATTAAAATTACAATTACAATTACAATTACAATTACAACCACAATTACAATTACAATTACAATTACAACTACAATTACAATTACAATTACAATTACAATTACAATTACAATTACAATTACAATTACAATTACAATTACAATTACAATTACAATTACAATTACAATTACAATAACAATTACAATTACAATTACAATTACAATTACAATTACAATTACAATTACAATTACAATTACAATTACAATTACAATTACAATTACAATTACAATTACAATTACAATTACAATTACAATTACAATTACAATTACAATTACAATTACAATTACAATTACAATTACAATTACAATTACAATTACAATTACAATTACAATTACAATTAAAATTACAATTACAATTACAATTACAATTACAACCACAATTACAATTACAATTACAATTACAACTACAATTACAATTACAATTACAATTACAATTACAATTACAATTACAATTACAATTACAATTACAATTACAATTACAATTACAATTACAATTACAATAACAATTACAATTACAATTACAATTACAATTACAATTACAATTACAATTACAATTACAATTACAATTACAATTACAATTACAATTACAATTACAATTACAATTACAATTACAATTACAATTATAATTACAATTACAATTACAATTACAATTACAATTACAATTACAATTACAATTACAATTACAATTACAATTGCAAATACAATTACAATTACAATTACAATTAAAATTACAATTACAATTACAATTACAATTACAATTACAATTACAATTACAAGTACATTTACAACTACAATTACAATTACAATTACAATTACAATTACAATTACAATTACAATTACAATTACAATTACAATTACAATTACAATTACAATTACAATTACAATTTCAATTACAATTACAATTACAATTACAATTACAATTACAATTACAATTACAATTACAATTACAATTACAATTACAATTACAATTACAATTACAATTACAATTACAATTACAATTACAATTACAATTACAATTACATTTACAATTACAATTACAATTACAATTACAATTACAATTACAATTACAATTACAATTACAATTACAATTACAATTACATTTACAATTACAATTACAATTACAATTACAATTACAATTAGAATGACAATTACAATTACAATTACAATTACAATTACAATTACAATTACAATTACAATTACAATTACAATTACAATGACAATTGCAAATACAATTACAATTACAATTACAATTACAATTACAATTACAATTACAATTACAATTACAATTACAATGACAATTGCAAATACAATTACAATTACAATTACAATTACAATTACAATTACAATTACAATTACAATTACAATTACAATTACAATTACAATTACAATTACAATTACAATTACAATTACAATTACAATTACAATTACAATTACAATTACAATTACAATTACAATTACAATTACAATTACAATTACAATTACAATTACAATTACAATTACAATTACAATTACATTTACAATTACAATTACAATTACAATTACAATTACAATTACAATTACAATTACAATTACAATTACAATTACAATTACAATTACAATTACAATTACAATTACAATTACAATTACAATTACAATTACAATTACAATTACAATTACAATTACAATTACAATTACAATTACAATTACAATTACAATTACAATTACAATTACAATTACAATTACAATTTCAATTACAATTACAATTACAATTACAATTACAATTACATTTACAATTACAATTACAAATACAATTACAATTACAATTACAATTACAATTACAATTACAATTACAATTACAATTACAATTACAATTACAATTACAATTACAATTACAATTACAATTACAATTACAATTACAATTACAATTACAATTACAATTACAATTACAATTACAATTACAATTACAATTACAATTACAATTACAATTACAATTACAATTACAATTACAATTACAATTACAATTACAATTACAATTACAATTACAATTACAATTACAATTACAATTACAATTACAATTACAATTACAATTACAATTACAATTACAATTACAATTACAATTACAATTACATTTACAATTACAATTACAATTACAATTACAATTACATTTACAATTACAATTACAATTACAATTACAATTACAATTACAATTGCAATTACAATTACAATTACAATTACAATTACAATTACAATTACAATTACAATTACAATTACAATTACAAGTACAATTACAATTACAATTACAATTACAATTACAATTACAATTACAATTAGAATGACAATTACAATTACAATTACAATTACAATTACAATTACAATTACAATTACAATTACAATTACAATTACAATGACAATTGCAAATACAATTACAATTACAATTACAATTACAATTACAATTACAATTACAATTACAATTACAATTACAATTACAATGACAATTGCAAATACAATTACAATTACAATTACAATTACAATTACAATTACAATTACAATTACAATTACAATTACAATTACAATTACAATTACAATTACAATTACAATTACAATTACAATTACAATTACAATTACAATTACAATTACAATTACAATTACAATTACAATTACAATTACAATTACATTTACAATTACAATTACAATTACAATTACAATTACAATTACAATTACAATTACAATTACAATTACAATTACAATTACAATTACAATTACAATTACAATTACAATTACAATTACAATTACAATTACAATTACAATTACAATTACAATTACAATTACAATTACAATTACAATTACAATTACAATTACAATTACAATTACAATTACAATTACAATTTCAATTACAATTACAATTACAATTACAATTACAATTACATTTACAATTACAATTACAAATACAATTACAATTACAATTACAATTACAATTACAATTACAATTACAATTACAATTACAATTACAATTACAATTACAATTACAATTACAATTACAATTACAATTACAATTACAATTACAATTACAATTACAATTACAATTACAATTACAATTACAATTACAATTACAATTACAATTACAATTACAATTACAATTACAATTACAATTACAATTACAATTACAATTACAATTACAATTACAATTACAATTACAATTACAATTACAATTACAATTACAATTACAATTACAATTACAATTACAATTACATTTACAATTACAATTACAATTACAATTACAATTACATTTACAATTACAATTACAATTACAATTACAATTACAATTACAATTGCAATTACAATTACAATTACAATTACAATTACAATTACAATTACAATTACAATTACAATTACAATTACAATTACAAGTACAATTACAATTACAATTACAATTACAATTACAATTACAATTACAATTACAATTACAGTTACAATTACAATTAAAATTACAATTACAATTACAATTACAATTACAATTACAATTACAATTACAATTACAATTACAATTACCATTACAATTACAATTACAATTACAATTACAATTACAATTACAATTACAATTACAATTACAATTACAATTACAATTACAATTACAATTACAATTACAATTATATTTACAATTACAATTACAATTACAATTACAATTACAATTACAATTACAATTACAATTACAATTACAATTACAATTACAATTACAATTACAATTACAGTTACAGTTACAATTACAATTACAATTACAATTACAATTACAATTACAATTACAATTACAATTACAATTACAATTACAATTACAATTACAATTACAATTACAATTACAATTACAACTACAATTACAATTACAATTACAATTACAGCTACAATTACAATTACAATTACAATTACAATTACAATTACAATTACAATTACAATTACAATTAAAATTACAATTACAATTACAATTACAATTACAATTACAATTACAATGACAATTACAATTACAATTACAATTACAATTACAATTACAATTACAATCACAATTACAATAAAATTACAATTACTATTACAATTACAATCACAAGTACATTTACAATTACAATTACCATTACAATTACAATTATAATTACAATTACAATTACAACTACAATTACAATTACAATTACAATTACAATTACAATTACAATTACAATTACAATTACAATGGCAATTACAATTACAATTACAATTACAATTGTTGAAGGTTGAGGGGTTGAAGGTTGGTTGCTGAGGGTTTGAGGGGTTGAAGGTTGAGGAGTTAAATGTTGAAGTCTGAGAGGTTGAAGGTTGAAGGTTGAGGAGTTGAAGGTTGGTGGCTGAGGGGTTGAGGGGTTGAAGGTTGAGGAGTTAAATGTTGAAGTCTGACAGGTTGAAGGTTGCAGGTTGAGGAGTTGAAGGTTGAAAGTTGAAAGTTGAGGGGTTGAAGGTTGAAAGTTGAGGGGTTGAAGGTTATAGGTTGAAGGGTTGAGGGGTTGAAGGTTGAAGGTTGAGGAGTTAAAGGTTGAAGGTTGAGAGGTTGAAGGGTGCAGGTTGAGGGGTTGAAGGTTGAAGGTTGAAGGTTAACGGGTGGAAAGTTAAAGGTGCAGGGGTTAAATGTTGAATGCTGAAGGTTAACGGGTGGAAGGTTAAAGGTGCAGGGGTTAAATGTTGAATGTCGAAGGTTGAGAGGTTGAAGGTTAAAGGTTAAGTGGTTGAAGGTTGAAGGTTCAGGGACTGAATGTTGGGGAGTTGAAGGTTGAAGGTTGAGGGCTTGAAGGTTGAAGGTTGAGGTGTTTAAGGTTGGAGGTTTAGGAGTTGAAGGTTGAGGGGTTGAAGGTTGAAGGTTGAGAAGTTGAAGGTTGATGGTTGAGGGGTTGAAGGTTGAAGGTTGTGGGGTTGAAGATTGAAAGTTGAGGGACTGAAGATTGAAGGTTGACTGGTTGAAGGTTACAGGTTGAGCGGTAGAAGGTTGAAGGTTGAGGGTTTGAAAGTTAAAGGTGAAGGGGTTGAAGGTCGAAGGTTGAGGGGTTAAAGATAGATGGTTGGGTGGTGGAAGGTTGAAAGTTGAGGGCTTGAAGGATAAAGGTAGAAGGTTGAGTGGTTAAAGGTTGAAGGTTAAGTGGTTGAAAATCGAAGGTTGAGGGGTTAAAGGTTGAAGGTTGAAGGAGTTGAAGGTTGAAGGTTGAGGGGTTGAAGGTTGGAGGTTGAACGTTGAAGGGTTAAAGGTTGCAGGTTGAGGGGTTGAAGGATGACGGTTGAGGGGTTGAAGGTTGAAGGTTGAAGGAGTTGAAGGTTGAAAGTTGAGGGGTTGAAAGTTAAAGGTTGAAGGTTGAAACAGTTGAAGGTTGAAGGTTGAGGGGTTGATGGTTGAAGGTCGAAGGTTGAGGGGTTAAAGGTTGAAGGTTGAAGGAGTTGAACGTTGAAGGTTGAGGGGTTGAAGGTTGGAGGTTGAACGTTGAGGGGTTGAAGGTTGAAGGTTGAAGAGTTGAAGGTTGAAGGTTGAGGGGTTGAAGGTTGAAGGTTGAGGGGTTGAAGGTTGAAGGTTGAGGGGTAGAAGGTTAAAGGTTGATGGGTTGAAGGTTGAGGGGTTGAAGGTTGGAGGTTGAACGTTGAAGGGTTGAAGGTTGCAGGTTGAGGGGTTGAAGGATGACGGTTGAGGGGTTGAAGGTTGAAGGTTGAAGGAGTTGAAGGTTGAAAGTTGAGGGGTTGATGGTTGAAGGTCGAAGGTTGAGGGGTTAAAGGTTGAAGGTTGAAGGAGTTGAACGTTGAAGGTTGAGGGGTTGAAGGTTGGAGGTTGAACGTTGAGGGGTTGAAGGTTGAAGGTTGAGGAGTTGAAGGTTGAAGGTTGAGGGGTTGAAGGTTGAAGGTTGAAGGAGTTGAACGTTGAAGGTTGAGGGGTTGAAGGTTGAAGGTTGAAGGTTGGGGGGTTGAAGGTTAAAGGTTGATGGGTTGAAGGTTGAGGGGTTGAAGGTTGAAGTTAGATTGGTTGAAGGTTGAAGGTTGAGGGCTTGAAAGTTGAAGGTTGGGAAGTTGAAGGTTGAAGGTTAAGGGGTTGAATATTGAGGGGTTGAAGGTTGAAGATTGAGGGGTTGAAGGTTGAAGGTTGAAGGTTGAAGATTGAGAGGTTGAAGGTTAAAGGTTAAGTGGTTGAAGGTTGAAGGTTGAGGGACTGAATGTTGGGGAGTTGAAGGTTGAAGGTTGAGGGCTTGAAGGTCGAAGGTTGAGGTGTTTAAGTTTGGAAGTTTAGGAGTTGAAGATTGAGGGGTTGAAGGTTGAAGGTTGAGAAGTTGAAGGTTGATGGTTGAGGGGTTGTAGGTTGAAGGTTGTGGGGTTGAAGATTGAAAGTTGAGGGACTGAAGATTGAAGGTTGACTGGTTGATGGTTACAGGTTGAGGGGTAGAAGGTTGAAGGTTGAGGGTTTGAAAGTTAAAGGTTAAGGGGTTGAAGGTCGAAGTTTGAGGGGTTAAAGATAAATGGTTGGGTGGTTGAAGGTTGAAAGTTGAGGGCTTGAAGGATGAAGGTTGAAGGTCGAGTGGTTAAAGGTTGAAGGTTAAGGGGTTAAAGATCGAAGGTTGAGGGGTTAAAGGTTGAAGGTTGAAGGAGTTGAAAGTTGAAGGTTGAGGGGTTGCAGGTTGGAGGTTGAACGTTGAGGGGTTGAAGGTTGAAGGTTGAGGGGTTAAAGGATGAAGGTTGAGGGGTTGAAGGTTGAAGGTTGAAGGATTTGAAGGTTGGAAGTTGAGGGGTTGAAGGTCAAAGGTTGATGGTTGAAGGAGTTGAAGGTTGAAGGTTGAGGGGTTAATGGTTAAAGGTTGATGGGTTGAAGGTTGAGGGGTTGAAGGTTGAAGGTTGGGAAGTTGAAGGTTGAAGGTTAAGGGGTTGAATATTGAGGGGTTGAAGGTTGAAGACTGAGGGGTTGAAGGTTGTAGGTTGAAGGGTGAGAGGTTGAAGGTTAAAGGTTTAGTGGTTGAAGGTTGAAGGTTGAGGAACTGAATGTTGGGGAGTTGAAGGTTGAAGGTTGAGGGCTTGAAGGTTGAAGGTTGAGGTGTTTAAGGCTGGAGGTTTAGGAGTTGAAGGTTGAGGGGTTGAAGGTTGAAGGTTGAGAAGTTGAAGGTTGATGGTTGAGGGGTTGAAAGTTGAAGGTTGTGGGGTTGAAGATTGAAAGTTGAGGGACTGAAGATTGAAGGTTGACTGGTTGAAGGTTACAGGTTGAGCGGTAGAAGGTTGAAGGTTGAGGGTTTGAAAGTTGAAAGTTAAAGGTTAAGGGGTTGAAGGTCGAAGGTTGAGGGGTTAAAGATAAATGGTTGGGTGGTTGAAGGTTGAAAGTTGATGGCTTGATGGATGAAGGTTGAGGGGTTGAAGGATGAAGGTTGAGGGGTTGAAGGTTGAATGTTGAAGGAGTTGAAGGTTGAAAGTTGAGGGGTTGAAGGTTAAAGGTTGAACGTTGAAGGAGTCGAAAGTTGAAGGTTGAGGGGTTGAAGGTTGATGGTCGAAGGTTGAGTTGTTAAAGGTTGAAGGTTGAAGGAGTTGAAGGTTGAAGGTTGAGCGGTTGAAGGTTGGATGTTGAAGGTTGAGGGGTTGAAGGTTGAAGGTTGAGGAGTTGAAAGTTGAAGGTTGATTGGTTGAAGGTTGGAGGTTGAAGGTTGAGGGGTTGAAGGTTGAAGGTTGAGGGCTTGAAGGTTGAAGGTTGAGGTGTTTAAGGTTGGAGGATTAGGAGTTGAAGGTTGAGGGGTTGAAGGTTGAAGGTTGAGAAGTTGAAGGTTGATGATTGAGGGGTTGAAGGTTGAAGGTTGTGGGGTTGAAGATTGAAAGTTAAGGGACTGAAGATTGAAGGTTGACTGGTTGAAGGTTACAGGTTGAGCGGTAGAAGGTTGAAGGTTGAGGGTTTGAAAGTTAAAGGTGAAGGGGTTGAAGGTCGAAGGTTGAGGGGTTAAAGATAGATTTTTGGCTGGTTGAAGGTTGAAAGTTGAGGGCTTGAAGGATGAAGGTAGACGGTTGAGTGGTTAAAGGTTGAAGGTTGAAAGTTGAGGGGTTGAAGGTTAAAGGTTAAAGGTTGAAGGAGTTGAAGGTTGAAGGTTGAGGGGTTGAAGGTTGGAGGTTGAGGGTTTGAAAGTTAAAGGTGAAGGGGTTGAAGGTCGAAGGTTAAGGGGTTGAAGATCGAAGGTTGAGGGGTTAAAGGTTGAAGGTTGAAGGAGTTGATGGTTGAAAGTTGAGGGGTTGAAGGTTAAAGGTTGAAGGTTGAAGGAGTTGAAGGTTGAAGGTTGAGGGGTTGAAGGTTGAAGGTCGAAGGTTCAGGGGTTAAAGGTTGAAGGTTGAAGGAGTTGAAGGTTGAAGGTTGAGGGGTTGAAGGTTGAAGGTTGAGGAGTTGAAGGTTGAAGGTTGAGGGGTTGAAGGTTGAAGGTTGAGGGGTTGAAGTTTGAAGGTTGAGGGATTGAAGGTTAAAGGTTGATGGGTTGAAGGTTGAAGGTTGAAGGAGTTGAAGGTTGAAAGTTGAGGGGTTGAAGGTTAAAGGGTTGAAGGTTGAAGGAGTTGAAGGTTGAAGGTTGAGGGGTTGAAGGTTGAAGGTTGAGGGGTTAAAGGTTGAAGGTTGAAGGAGTTGAAGGTTGAAGGTTGAGGGGTTGAAGGTTGGAGGTTGAACGTTGAGGGGTTGAAGGTTGAAGGTTGAGGGGTTGAAGGATGAAGGTTGAGGGGTTGAAGGTTGAAGGTTGATGGAGTTGAAGGTTGAAAGTTGAGGGGTTGAAGGTTAAAGGTTGAAGGTTGGAGGAGTTGAAGGTTGAAGGTTGAGGGGTTGAAGGTTGAAGGTCGAAGGTTGAGGGGTTAAAGGTTGAAGGTTGAAGGAGTTGAAGGTTGAAGGTTGAGGGGTTGAAGGTTGGAGGTTGAACGTTGAGGGGTTGAAGGTTGAAGGATGAGGAGTTGAAGGTTGAAGGTTGAGGGGTTGAATGTTGAAGGTTGAGGGGTTGAAGGTTCAAGGTTGAGGGGTTGTAGGTTAAAGGTTGATGGGTTGAAGGTTGAGGGGTTGAAGGTTGAAGTTAGAGGGGTTGAAGGTTGAAGGTTGATTGCTTGAAAGTTAAAGGTTGGGAAGTTAAAGGTTGAAGGTTAAGGGGTTGAATATTGAGGGGTTGAAGGTTGAAGATTGAGGGGTTGAAGGTTGAAGGTTGAAGGTTGAGAGGTTGAAGGTTAAAGGTTAAGTGGTTGAAGGTTGAAGGTTGAGGCACTGAATGTTGGGGATTTGAAGGTAGAAGGTTGAGGGCTTGAAGGTTGAAGGTTGAGGTGTTTAAGGTTGGAGGTTTAGGAGTTGAAGGTTGAAGGTTGAGGGGTTGAATGTTGAAGGTCGAAGGTTGAGGGGTTAAAGGTTGAAGGTTGAAGGAGTTGAAGGTTGAAGGTTGAGGGGTTGAAGGTTGGAGGTTGAACGTTGAGGGGTTGAAGGTTGAAGGTTGAGTTGTTGAAGGATGAAGGTTGAGGGGTTGAAGGTTGAAGGTTGAAGGAGTTGAAGATTGAAAGTTGAGGGGTTGAAGGTTAAAGGTTGAAGGTTGAAGGAGTTGAAGGTTGAAGGTTGAGGGGTTGAAGGTTGAAGGTCGAAGGTTGATTGGTTAAAGGTTGAAGGTTGAAGGAGTTGAAGGTTGAAGGTTGAGGGGTTGAAAGTTGGAGGTTGAACGTTGAGGGGTTGAAGGTTGAAGGTTGAGGAGTTGAAGGTTGAAGGTTGAGGGGTTGAAGCTTGAAGGTTGAGGGGTTGAAGGTTGAAGGTTGAGGGGTTGAAGGTTAAAGGTTGATGGGTTGAAGGTTGAGGGGTTGAAGGTTGAAGTTAGAGGGGTTGAAGGTTGAAGGTTGAGGGCTTGAAAGTTGAAGGTTGGGAAGTTGAAGGTTGAAGGTTAAGGGGTTGAATATTGAGGGGTTGAAGGTTGAAGATTGAGGGGTTGAAGGTTGAAGGTTGAAGGTTGAGAGGTTGAAGGTTAAAGGTTAAGTGGTTGAAGGTTGAAGGTTGAGGGCTTGAAGGTTGAAGGTTGTGGTGTTTAAGGTTGGAGGTTTAGGAGTTGAAGGTTGAGGGGTTGAAGGTTGAAGGTTGAGGAGTTGAAGGTTGAAGGTTGAGGGGTTGAAGGTTGGAGGTTGAAGGTTGAGGGGTTGAAGGTTGAAGGTTGAATGCTTGAAGGTTGAAGGTTGAGGTGTTTAAGGTTGGAGGTTTAGGAGTTGAAGGTTGAGGGGTTGAACGTTGAAGGTTGAGAAGTTGAAGGTTGATGGTTGAGGGGTTGAAGGTTGAAGGTTGTGGGGTTGAAGATTGAAAGTTGAGGGACTGAAGATTGAAGGTTGACTGGTTGAAGGTTACAGGTTGAGCGGTAGAAGGTTGAAGGTTGAGGGTTTGAAAGTTAAAGGTGAAGGGGTTGAAGGTCGAAGGTTGAGGGGTTAAAGATAGATGGTTGGCTGGTTGAAGGTTGAAAGTTGAGGGCTTGAAGGATGAAGGTAGAAGGTTGAGTGGTTAAAGGTTGAAGGTTGAAGAAGTTGAAGGTTGAAAGTTGAGGGGTTGAAGGTTAAAGGTTAAAGGTTGAAAGAGTTGAAGGTTGAAGGTTGAGGGGTTGAAGGTTGGAGGTTGAGGGTTTGAAAGTTAAAGGTGAAGGGGTTGAAGGTCGAAGGTTAAGGGGTTGAAGATCGAAGGTTGAGGGGTTAAAGGTTGAAGGTTGAAGGAGTTGATGGTTGAAAGTTGAGGGGTTGAAGGTTAAAGGTTGAAGGTTGAAGGAGTTGAAGGTTGAAGGTTGAGGGGTTGAAGGTTGAAGGTCGAAGGTTCAGGGGTTAAAGGTTGAAGGTTGAAGGAGTTGAAGGTTGAAGGTTGAGGGGTTGAAGGTTGGAGGTTGAACGTTGTGGGGTTGAAGGTTGAAGGTTGAGGAGTTGAAGGTTGAAGGTTGAGGGGTTGAAGGTTGAAGGTTGAGGGGTTGAAGGATGAAGGTTGAGGGGTTGAAGGTTAAAGGTTGAAGCAGTTGAAGGTTGAAAGTTGTGGGGTTGAAGGTTAAAGGTTGAAGGTTGGAGGAGTTGAAGGTTGAAGGTTGAGGGGTTGAAGGTTGAAGGTCGAAGGTTGAGGGGTTAAAGGTTGAAGGTTGAAGGAGTTGAAGGTTGAAGGTTGAGGGGTTGAAGGTTGGAGGTTGAACGTTGAGGGGTTGAAGTTTGAAGGATGAGGAGTTGAAGGTTGAAGGTTGAGGGGTTGAATGTTGAAGGTTGAGGGGTTGAAGGTTGAAGGTTGAGGGGTTGTAGGTTAAATGTTGATGGGTTGAAGGTTGAGGGGTTGAAGGTTGAAGTTAGAGGGGTTGAAGGTTGAAGGTTGAGGGCTTGAAAGTTAAAGGTTGGGAAGTTAAAGGTTGAAGGTTAAGGGGTTGAATATTGAGGGGTTGAAGGTTGAAGATTGAGGGGTTGAAGGTTGAAGATTGAGGGGTTGAAGGTTGAAGGTTGAAGGTTGAGAGGTTGAAGGTTAAAGGTTAAGTGGTTGAAGGTTGAAGGTTGAGGGACTGAATGTTGGGGATTTGAAGGTTGAAGGTTGAGGGCTTGAAGGTTGAAGGTTGAGGTGTTTAAGGTTGGAGGTTTAGGAGTTGAAGGTTGAAGGTTGAGGGGTTGAAGGTTGAAGGTTGATGGGTTGAAGGTTGAGGGGTTGAAGGTTGAAGGTTGGGAAGTTGAGGGTTGAAGGTTAAGGGGTTGAATATTGAGGGGTTGAAGGTTGAAGACTGAGGGGTTGAAGGTTGAAGGGTGAGAGGTTGAAGGTTAAAGGTTAAGTGGTTGAAGGTTGAAGGTTGAGGAACTGAATGTTGGGGAGTTGAAGGTTGAAGGTTGAGGGCTTGAAGGTTGAAGGTTGAGGTGTGTAAGGTTGGAGGTTTAGGAGTTGAAGGTTGAGGGGTTGAAGGTTGAAGGTTGAGAAGTTGAAGGTTGATGGTTGAGGGATTGAAGGTTGAAGGTTGTGTGGTTGAAGATTGAAAGTTGAGGGACTGAAGATTGAAGGTTGACTGGTTGAAGGTTACAGGTTGAGGGGTAGAAGGTTGAAGGTTGAGGGTTTGAAAGTTAAAGGTTAAGGGGTTGAAGGTCGAAGGTTGAGGGGTTAAAGATAAATGGTTGGGTGGTTGAAGGTTGAAAGTTGATGGCTTGAAGGATGAAGGTTGAGGGGTTGAAGGATGAAGGTTGAGGGGTTGAAGGTTGAATGTTGAAGGAGTTGAAGGTTGAAAGTTGAGGGGTTGAAGGTTAAAGGTTGAACGTTGAAGGAGTCGAAGGTTGAAGGTTGAGGGGTTGAAGGTTGATGGTCGAAGGTTGAGTTGTTAAAGGTTGAAGGTTGAAGGAGTTGAAGGTTGAAGGTTGAGGGGTTGAAGGTTGGAGGTTGAAGGTTGAGGGGTTGAAGGTTGAAGGTTGAGGAGTTGAAGGTTGAAGGTTGAGGGGTTGAAGGTTGGAGGTTGAAGGTTGAGGGGTTGAAGGTTGAAGGTTGAGGGCTTGAAGGTTGAAGGTTGAGGTGTTTAAGGTTGGAGAATTAGGAGTTGAAGGTTGAGGGGTTGAAGGTTGAAGGTTGAGAAGTTGAAGGTTGATGGTTGATAGGTTGAAGGTTGAAGGTTGAGGGGTTGAAGATTGAAAGTTGAGGGACTGAAGATTGAAGGTTGACTGGTTGAAGGTTACAGGTTGAGCGGTAGAAGGTTGAAGGTTGAGGGTTTGAAAGTTAAAGGTGAAGGGGTTGAAGGTCGAAGGTTGAGGGGTTAAAGATAGATGGTTGGCTGGTTGAAGGTTGAAAGTTGAGGGCTTGATGGATGAAGGTAGAAGGTTGAGTGGTTAAAGGTTGAAGGTTGAAGAAGTTGAAGGTTGAAAGTTGAGGGGTTGAAGGTTAAAGGTTAAAAAGTTAAAGGTGAAGGGGTTGAAGGTCGAAGGTTGAGGGGTTAAAGATAGATGGTTGGCTGGTTGAAGGTTGAAAGTTGAGGGCTTGAAGGATGAAGGTAGAAGGTTGAGTGGTTAAAGGTTGAAGGTTGAAGAAGTTGAAGGTTGAAAGTTGAGGGGTTGAAGGTTAAAGGTTAAAGGTTGAAGGAGTTGAAGGTTGAAGGTTGAGGGGTTGAAGGTTGGAGGTTGAGGGTTTGAAAGTTAAAGGTGAAGGGGTTGAAGGTCGAAGGTTAAGGGGTTGAAGATCGAAGGTTGAGGGGTTAAAGGTTGAAGGTTGAAGGAGTTGATGGTTGAAAGTTGAGGGGTTGAAGGTTAAAGGTTGAAGGTTGAAGGAGTTGAAGGTTGAAGGTTGAGGGGTTGAAGGTTGAAGGTCGAAGGTTCAGGGGTTAAAGGTTGAAGGTTGAAGGAGTTGAAGGTTGAAGGTTGAGGGGTTGAAGGTTGGAGGTTGAACGTTGAGGGGTTGTAGGTTGAAGGTTGAGGAGTTGAAGGCTGAAGGTTGAGGGGTTGAAGGTTGAAGGTTGAGGGGTTGAAGGTTGAAGGTTGAGGGGTTGAAGGTTAAAGGTTGATGGGTTGAAGGTTGAAGGTTGAAGGAGTTGAAGGTTGAAAGTTGAGGGGTTGAAGGTTAAAGGGTTGAAGGTTGAAGGAGTTGAAGGTTGAAGGTTGGGGGGTTGAAGGTTGAAGGTCGAAGGTTGAGGGGTTAGAGGTTGAAGGTTGAAGGAGTTGAAGGTTGAAGGTTGAGGGGTTGAAGGTTGGAGGTTGAACGTTGAGCGGTTGAAGGTTGAAGGTTGAGGGGTTGAAGGATGAAGGTTGAGGGGGTGAAGGTTGAAGGTTGAAGGAGTTGAAGGTTGAAAGTTGAGGGGTTGAAGGTTAAAGGTTGAAGGTTGGAGGAGTTGAAGGTTGAAGGTTGAGGGGTTGAAGGTTAAAGGTCGAAGGTTGAGGGGTTAAAGGTTGAAGGTTGAAGGAGTTGAAGGTTGAAGGTTGAGGGGTTGAAGGTTGGAGGTTGAACGTTGAGGGGTTGAAGGTTGAAGGATGAGGAGTTGAAGGTTGAAGGTTGAGGGGTTGAATGTTGAAGGTTGAGGGGTTGAAGGTTGAAGGTTGAGGAGTTGTAGGTTAAAGGTTGATGAGTTGAAGGTTGAGGGGTTGAAGGTTGAAGTTAGAGGGGTTGAAGGTTGAAGGTTGAGGGCTTGAAAGTTAAAGGTTGGGAAGTTAAAGGTTGAAGGTTAAGGGGTTGAATATTGAGGGGTTGAAGGTTGAAGATTGAGGGGTTGAAGGTTGAAGGTTGAAGGTTGAGAGGTTGAAGGTTAAAGGTTAAGTGGTTGAAGGTTGAAGGTTGAGGGACTGAATATTGGGGATTTGAAGGTTGAAGGTTGAGGGCTTGAAGGTTGAAGGTTGAGGTGTTTCAGGTTGGAGGTTTAGGAGTTGAAGGTTGAAGGTTGAGGGTTTGAAGGTTGAATGTTGAAGGAGTTGAAGGTTGAAGGTTGAGGGGTTGAAAGTTGGAGGTTGAACGTTGAGGGGTTGAAGGTTGAAGGTTGAGGGCTTGAAAGTTGAAGGTTGGGAAGTTGAAGGTTGAAGGTTAAGGGGTTGAATATTGAGGGGTTGAAGGTTGAAGATTGAGAGGTTGAAGGTTGAAGGTTGAAGGTTGAGAGGTTGAAGGTTAAAGGTTAAGTGGTTGAAGGTTGAAGTTTGAGGGCTTGAAGGTTGAAGGTTGAGGGCTTGAAAGTTGAAGGTTGGGAAGTTGAAGGTTGAAGGTTAAGGGGTTGAATATTGAGGGGTTGAAGGTTGAAGATTGAGGGGTTGAAGGTTGAAGGTTGAAGGTTGAGAGGTTGAAGGTTAAAGGTTAAGTGGTTGAAGGTTGAAGTTTGAGGGCTTGAAGGTTGAAGGTTGTGGTGTTTAAGGTTGGAGGTTTAGGAGTTGAAGGTTGAGGGGTTGAAGGTTGAAGGTTGAGAAGTTGAAGGTTGATGGTTGAGAGGTTGAAGATTGAAAGTTGAGAGACTGAAGATTGAAGGTTGACTGGTTGAAGGTTACAGGTTGAGGTTTAGAAGGTTGAAGGTTGAGGGTTTGAAAGTTAAACGTTAAGGGGTTGAAGGTCGAAGGTTGAGGGGTTAAAGATAAATGGTTGGGTGGTTGAAGGTTGAAAGTTGAGGGCTTGAAGGATGAAGGTTAAAGGTCGAGTTGTTAAAGGTTGAAGGTTAAGCGGTTGAAGATCGAAGGTTGAGGGGTTAAAGGTTGAAGGTTGAAGGAGTTGAAGGTTGAAGGTTGAAGGAGTTGAAGGTTGACAGTTGAGGGGTTGAAGGTTGAAGGTTGAGGGGTTGAAGGTTTAAGGTTGAAGGAGTTGAAGGTTGACAGTTGAGGGGTTGAAGGTTAAAGGTTGAAGGTTGAAGGAGTTGAAGGTTGAAGGTTGAGGGGTTGAAGGTTGAAGGTCGAAGGTTGAGGGGTTGAATTTTGAAGGTTGAAGGAGTTGAATGTTGAAGGTTGGAGGTTGAAGGTTGAGGGGTTGAAGGTTGAAGGTTGAGGAGTTGAAAGTTGAGGGGTTGAAGGTTGGAGGTTGAAGGTTTAGGGGTTGAAGGTTGAAGGTTGAGGGGTTGAAGGTTAAAGGTTGATGGGTTGAAGGTTGAGGGGTTGAAGGTTGAAGTTAGAGGGGTTGAAGGTTGAAGGTTGAGGGCTTGAAAGTTGAAGGTTGGGAAGTTGGTGTTTGAAGGTTAAGGGGTTGAATATTGAGAGGTTGAAGGTTGAAGATTGAGGGGTTGAAGGTTGAAGGTTGAAGGTTGAGAGGTTGAAGGTTAAAGGTTAAGTGGTTGAAGGTTGAAGGTTGAGGGACTGAATGTTGGGGAGTTGAAGGTTGAAGGTTGAGGGCTTGAAGGTTGAAGGTTGAGGTGTTTAAGGTTGGAGGTTTAGGAGTTGAAGGTTGAGGGGTTGAAGGTTGAAGGTTGAGAAGTTGAAGGTTGATGGTTGAGGGGTTGAAGGTTGAAGGTTGAGGGGTTTAAGATTGTAAGTTGAGGGACTGAAGATTGAAGGTTGACTGGTTGAAGGTTACAGGTTGAGGGGTTGAAGGTTAAAGGTTGATGGGTTGAAGGTTGAGGGGTTAAAGGTTGAAGTTAGAGGGGTTGAAGGTTGAAGGTTGAGGGCTTGAAAGTTAAAGGTTGGGAAGTTGAAGGTTGAAGGTTAAGGGGTTGGATATTGAGGGGTCGAAGGTTGAAGATTGAGGGGTTGAAGGTTTGAGATTGAAGGTTGAGAGGTTGAAGGTTAAAGGTTAAGTGGTTGAAGGTTGAAGATTGAGGGATTGAATGTTGGGGAGTTGAAGGTTGAAGGTTGAGGGTTTGAAGGTTGAAGGTTGAGGTGTTTAAGGTTGGAGGTTTAGGAGTTGAAGGTTGAGGGGTTGAAGGTTGAAGGTTGAGAAGTTGAAGGTTGATGGTTGAGGGGTTGAAGGTTGAAGGTTGTGGGGTTGAAGGTTGAAGGTTGATGGAGTTGAAGGTTGAAAGTTGAGGGGTTGAAGGTTAAAGGTTGAAGGTTGGAGGAGTTGAAGGTTGAAGGTTGAGGGGTTGAAGGTTGAAGGTCGAAGGTTGAGGGGTTAAAGGTTGAAGGTTGAAGGAGTTGAAGGTTGAAGGTTGAGGGGTTGAAGGTTGGAGGTTGAACGTTGAGGGGTTGAAGGTTGAAGGATGAGGAGTTGAAGGTTGAAGGTTGAGGGGTTGAATGTTGAAAGTTGAGGGGTTGAAGGTTGAGGGGTTGATGGTTGAAGTTAGAGGGGTTGAAGGTTGAAGGTTGATTGCTTGAAAGTTAAAGGTTGGGAAGTTAAAGGTTGAAGGTTAAGGGGTTGAATATTGAGGGGTTGAAGGTTGAAGATTGAGGGGTTGAAGGTTGAAGGTTGAAGGTTGAGAGATTGAAGGTTAAAGGTTAAGTGGTTGGAGGTTGAAGGTTGAGGGACTGAATGTTGGGGATTTGAAGGTTGAAGGTTGAGGGCTTGCAGGTTGAAGGTTGAGGTGTTTAAGGTTGGAGGTTTAGGAGTTGAAGGTTGAAGGTTGAGGGGTTGAAGGTTGAAGGTCGAAGGTTGAGGGGTTAAAGGTTGAAGGTTGAAGGAGTTGAAGGTCGAAGGTTGAGGGGTTGAAAGTTGGAGGTTGAACGTTGAGGGGTTGAAGGTTGAAGGTTGAGGGGTTGAAGGATGAAGGTTGAGGGGTTGAAGGTTGAAGGTTGAAGGAGTTGAAGGTTGAAAGTTGAGGGGTTGAAGGTTAAAGGTTGAAGGTTGAAGGAGTTGAAGGTTGAAGGTTGAGGGGTTGAAGGTTGAAGGTCGAAGGTTGATTGGTTAAAGGTTGAAGGTTGAAGGAGTTGAAGGTTGAAGGTTGAGGGGTTGAAGGTTGGAGGTTGAACGTTGACGGGTTGAAGGTTGAAGGTTGAGGAGTTGAAGGTTGAAGGTTGAGGGGTTGAAGGTTGAAGGTTGAGGCGTTGAAAGTTGAAGGTTGAGGGGTTGAAGGTTAAAGGTTGATGGGTTGAAGGTTGAGGGGTTGAAGGTTGAAGTTAGAGGGATTGAAGGTTGAAGGTTGAGGGCTTGAAAGTTGAAGGTTATGAAGTTGAAGGTTGAAGGTTAAGGGGTTGAATATTGAGGGGTTGAAGGTTGAAGATTGAGGGGTTGAAGGTTGAAGGTTGAAGGTTGAGAGGTTGAAGGTTAAAGGTTAAGTGGTTGAAGGTTGAAGGTTGAGGGCTTGAAGGTTGAAGGTTGTGGTGTTTAAGGTTGGAGGTTTAGGAGTTGAAGGTTGAGGGGTTGAAGGTTGAGGAGTTGAAGGTTGAAGGTTGAGGGGTTGAAGGTTGGAGGTTGAAGGTTGAGGGGTTGAAGGTTGAAGGTTGAGGGCTTGAAGGTTGAAGGTTGAAGGTTGAGGTGTTTAAGGTTGGAGGTTTAGGAGTTGAAGGTTGAGGGGTTGAAGGTTGAAGGTTGAGAAGTTGAAAGTTGATGGTTGAGGGGTTGAAGGAGTTGAAGGTTAAAAGTTGAGGGGTTGAAGGTTAAAGGGTTGAAGGTTGAAGGAGTTGAAGGTTGAAAGTTGAGGGGTTGAAGGTTGAAGGTCGAAGGTTGCGGGGTTAAAGGGGGAAGGTTGAAGGAGTTGAAGGTTGAAGGTTGAGGGGTTGAAGGTTGGAGGTTGAACGTTGAGGGGTGAAGGTTGAAGGTTGAGGGGTTGAAGGATGAAGGTTGAGGGGTTGAAGGTTGAAGGTTGATGGAGTTGAAGGTTGAAAGTTGAGGGGTTGAAGGTTAAAGGTTCAAGGTTGGAGGAGTTGAATGTTGAAGGTTGAGGGGTTGAAGGTTGAAGGTCGAAGGTTGAGGGGTTAAAGGTTGAAGGTTGTAGGAGTTGAAGGTTGAAGGTTGAGGGGTTGAAGGTTGGAGGTTGAACGTTGAGGGGTTGAAGGTTGAAGGATGAGGAGTTGAAGGTTGAAGGTTGAGGGGTTGAATGTTGAAGGTTGAGGGGTTGAAGGTTGAAGGTTGAGGGGTTGTAGGTTAAAGGTTGATGGGTTGAAGGTTGAGGGGTTGAAGGTTGAAGTTAGAGGGGTTGAAGGTTGAAGGTTGATTGCTTGAAAGTTAAAGGTTGGGAAGTTAAAGGTTGAAGGTTAAGGGGTTGAATATTGAGGGGTTGAAGGTTGAAGATTGAGGGGTTGAAGGTTGAAGGTTGAAGGTTGAGAGGTTGAAGGTTAAAGGTTAAGTGGTTGAAGGTTGAAGGTTGAGGGACTGAATGTTGGGGATTTGAAGGTTGAAGGTTGAGGGCTTGAAGGTTGAAGGTTGAGGTGTTTAAGGTTGGAGGTTTAGGAGTTGAAGGTTAAAGGTTGAGGGGTTGAAGGTTGAAGGTCGAAGGTTGAGGGGTTAAAGGTTGAAGGTTGAAGGAGTTGAAGGTTGAAGGTTGAGGGGTTGAAGGTTGGAGGTTGAACGTTGAGGGGTTGAAGGTTGAAGGTTGAGGGGTTGAAGGATGAAGGTTGAGGGGTTGAAGGTTGAAGGTTGAAGGAGTTGAAGGTTGAAAGTTGAGGGGTTGAAGGTTAAAGGTTGAAGGTTGAAGGTTGAAGGAGTTGAAGGTTGAAGGTTGAGGGGTTGAAGGTTGAAGGTCGAAGGTTGATTGGTTAAAGGTTGAAGGTTGAAGGTTGAGGGGTTGAAGGTTGGAGGTTGAACGTTGAGGGGTTGAAGGTTGAAGGTTGAGGGGTTGAAGGTTGAAGGTTGAGGGGTTGAAGGTTGAAGGTTGAGGGGTTGAAGGTTGAAGGTTGAGGGGTTGAAGGTTAAAGGTTGATGGGTTGAAGGTTGAGGGGTTGAAGGTTGAAGTTAGAGGGGTTGAAGGTTGAAGGTTGAGGGCTTGAAAGTTGAAGGTTGGGAAGTTGAAGGTTGAAGGTTAAGGGGTTGTATATTGAGGGGTTGAAGGTTGAAGATTGAGGGGTTGAAGGTTGAAGGTTGAAGGTTGAGAGGTTGAAGGTTAAAGGTTAAGTGGTTGAAGGTTGAAGGTTGAGGGCTTGAAGGTTGAAGGTTGTGGTGTTTAAGGTTGGAGGTTTAGGAGTTGAAGGTTGAGGGGTTGAAGGTAGAAGGTTGAGGAGTTGAAGGTTGAAGGTTGAGGGGTTGAAGGTTGGAGGTTGAAGGTTGAGGGGTTGAAGGTTGAAGGTTGAGGGCTTGAAGGTTGAAGGTTGAGGTGTTTAAGGTTGGAGGTTTAGGAGTTGAAGGTTGAGGGGTTGAAGGTTGAAGGTTGAGAAGTTGAAGGTTGATGGTTGAGGGGTTGAAGGTTGAAAGTTGTGGGGTTGAAGATTGAAAGATGAGGGACTGAAGATTGAAGGTTGACTGGTTGAAGGTTACAGGTTGAGCGGTAGAAGGTTGAAGGTTGAGGGTTTGAAAGTTAAAGGTGAAGGAGTTGAAGGTCGAAGATTGAGGGGTTAAAGATAGATGGTTGGCTGGTTGAAGGTTGAAAGTTGAGGGCTTGAAGGATGAAGGTAGAAGGTTGAGTGGTTAAAGGTTGAAGGTTGAAGAAGTTGAAGGTTGAAAGTTGAGGGGTTGGAGGTTAAAGGTTAAAGGTTGAAGGAGTTGAAGGTTGAAGGTTGAGGGGTTGAAGGTTGGAGGTTGAGGGTTTGAAAGTTAAAGGTGAAGGGGTTGAAGGTCGAAGGTTAAGGGGTTGAAGATCGAAGGTTGAGGGGTTAAAGGTTGAAGGTTGAAGGAGTTGATGGTTGAAAGTTGAGGGGTTGAAGGTTAAAGGTTGAAGGTTGAAGGAGTTGAAGGTTGAAGGTTGAGGGGTTGAAGGTTGAAGGTCGAAGGTTCAGGGGTTAAAGGTTGAAGGTTGAAGGAGTTGAAGGTTGAAGGTTGAGGGGTTGAAGGTTGGAGGTTGAACGTTGAGGGGTTGAAGGTTGAAGGTTGAGGTGTTGAAGTTTCAGTTTCAGTTTCAGTTTCAGTTTCAGTTTCAGTTTCAGTTTCAGTTTCAGTGTCAGTTTTAGATTCAGTTTCAGTTTCAGTTTCAGTTTCAGTTTCAGTTTCAGTTTCAGTTTCAGTTTCAGTTTCAGTTTCAGTTTCAGTTTCAGTTTCAGTTTCAGTTTCAGTTTCAGTTTCAGTTTCAGTGTCAGTTTCAGTTTCAGTTTCAGTTTCAGTTTCAGTTTCAGTTTCAGTTTCAGTTTCAGTTTCAGTTTCAGTTTCAGTTTCAGTTTCAGTTTCAGTTTCAGTTTCAGTTTCAGTTTCAGTTTCAGTTTCAGTTTCAGTTTCAGTTTCAGTTTCAGTTTCAGTTTCAGTTTCAGTTTCAGTTTCAGTTTCAGTTTCAGTTTCAGTTTCAGTTTCAGTTTCAGTTTCAGTTTCAGTTTCTGTTTCAGTTTCAGGTTCAGTATCAGTTTCAGTTACAGTTTCAGTTTCAGTTTCAGTTTCAGTTTCAGTTTCAGTTTCAGTTTCAGTTTCAGTTTCAGTTTCAGTTTCAGTTTCAGCTTCAGCTTCAGTTTCAGTTTCAGTTTCAGTTTCAGTTTCAGTTTCAGTTTCAGTTTCAGTGTCAGTTTTAGTTTCAGTTTCAGTTTCAGTTTCAGTTTTAGTTTCAGTTTCAGTTTCAGTTTCAGTTTCAGTTTCAGTTTCAGTTTCAGTTTCAGTTTCAGTTTCAGTTTCAGTTTCAGTTTCAGTGTCAGTTTCAGTTTCAGTTTCAGTTTCAGTTTCAGTTTCAGTTTCAGTTTCAGTTTCAGTTTCAGTTTCAGTTTCAGTTTCAGTTTCAGTTTCAGTTTCAGTTTCAGTTTCAGTTTCAGTTTCAGTTTCAGTTTCAGTTTCAGTTTCAGTTTCAGTTTCAGTTTCAGTTTCAGTTTCAGTTTCAGTTTCAGTTTCAGTTTCTGTTTCAGTTTCAGGTTCAGTATCAGTTTCAGTTACAGTTTCAGTTTCAGTTTCAGTTTCAGTTTCAGTTTCAGTTTCAGTTTCAGTTTCAGTTTCAGTTTCAGTTTCAGCTTTAGCTTCAGTTTCAGTTTCAGTTTCAGTTTCAGTTTCAGTTTCAGTTTCAGTTTCAGTTTCAGTTTCAGTTTCAGTTTCAGTTTCAGTTTCAGTTTCAGTTTCAGTTTCAGTTTCAGTTTCAGTTTCAGTTTCAGTTTCAGTTTCAGATTCAGTTTCAGTTTCAGTTTCAGTTTCAGTTTCAGTTTCAGTTTCAGTTTCAGTTTCAGTTTCAGTTTCAGTTTCAGTTTCAGTTTCAGTTTCAGTTTCAGTTTCAGTTTCAGTTTCAGTTTCAGTTTCAGTTTCAGTTTCAGTTTCAGTTTCAGTTTCAGTTTCAGTTTCAGTTTCAGTTTCAGTTTCAGTTTCAGCTTCAGTTTCAGTTTCAGTTTCAGTTTCAGTTTCAGTTTCAGTTTCAGTTTCAGTTTCAGTTTCAGTTTCAGTGGCAGTTTCAGTTTCAGTTTCAGTTTCAGTTTCAGTTTCAGTTTCAGTTTCAGTTTCAGTTTCAGTTTCAGTTTCAGTTTCAGTTTCAGTTTCAGTTTCAGATTCAGTTTCAGTTTCAGTTTCAGTTTCAGTTTCAGTTTCAGTTTCAGTTTCAGTTTCAGTTTCAGTTTCAGTTTCAGTTTCAGTTTCAGTTTCAGTTTCAGTTTCAGTTTCAGTTTTTAGTTTCAGTTTCAGTTTCAGTTTCAGTTTCAGTTTCAGTTTCAGTTTCAGTTTCAGTTTTAGTTTCAGTTTCAGTTTCAGTGTCAGTTTCAGTTTCAGTTTCAGTTTCAGTTTCAGTTTCAGTTTCAGTTTCAGTTTCAGTTTCAGTTTCAGTTTCAGTTTCAGTTTCAGTTTCAGTTTCAGTTTCAGTTTCAGTTTCAGTTTCAGTTTCAGTTTCAGTTTCAGTTTCAGTTTCAGTTTCAGTTTCAGTTTCAGTTTCAGTTTCAGTTTCAGTTTCAGTTTTAGTTTCAGTTTCAGTTTCAGTGTCAGTTTTAGTTTCAGTTTCAGTTTCAGTTTCAGTTTCAGTTTCAGTTTCAGTTTCAGTTTCAGTTTCAGTTTCAGTTTCAGTTTCAGTGTCAGTTTCAGTTTCAGTTTCAGTTTCAGTTTCAGTTTCAGTTTCAGTTTCAGTTTCAGTTTCAGTTTCAGTTTCAGTTTCAGTTTCAGTTTCAGTTTCAGTTTCAGTTTCAGTTTCAGTTTCAGTTTCAGTTTCAGTTTCAGTTTAGTTTCAGTTTCAGTTTCAGTTTCAGTTTCAGTTTCAGTTTCAGTTTCAGTTTCAGTTTCAGTATCAGTTTCAGTTTCAGTTTCAGTTTCAGTTTCAGTTTCAGTTTCAGTTACAGTTTCAGTTTCAGTTTCAGTTTCAGTTTCAGTTTTAGTTTCAGTTTCAGTTTCAGTTTCAGTTTCAGTTTCAGTTTCAGTTTCAGTTTCAGTTTCAGTTTCAGTTTCAGTTTCAGTTTTAGTTTCAGTTTCAGTTTCAGTGTCAGTTTTAGATTCAGTTTCAGTTTCAGTTTCAGTTTCAGTTTCAGTTTCAGTTTCAGTTTCAGTTTCAGTTTCAGTTTCAGCTTCAGTTTCAGTTTCAGTTTCAGTTTGAGTTTGAGTTTCAGTTTCAGTTTCAGTTTCAGTTTCAGTTTCAGTTTCAGTTTCAGTTTCAGTTTCAGTTTCAGTTTCAGTTTCAGTTTCAGTTTCAGTTTCAGTTTCAGTTTCAGTTTCAATTTCAGTTTCAGTTTCAGTTTCAGTTTCAGTTTCAGTTTCAGTTTCAGTTTCAGTTTCAGTTTCAGTTTCAGTTTCAGTTTCAGTTTCAGTTTCAGTTTCAGTTTCAGTTTCAGTTTCAGTTTCAGTTTCAGTTTCAGTTTCAGTTTCAGTTTCAGTTTCAGTTTCAGTTTCAGTTTCAGTTTCAGTTTCAGTTTCTGTTTCAGTTTCAGGTTCAGTATCAGTTTCAGTTACAGTTTCAGTTTCAGTTTCAGTTTCAGTTTCAGTTTCAGTTTCAGTTTCAGTTTCAGTTTCAGTTTCAGTTTCAGTTTCAGTTTCAGTTTCAGCTTCAGCTTCAGTTTCAGTTTCAGTTTCAGTTTCAGTTTCAGTTTCAGTTTCAGTTTCAGTTTCAGTGTCAGTTTTAGTTTCAGTTTCAGTTTCAGTTTCAGTTTTAGTTTCAGTTTCAGTTTCAGCTTCAGTTTCAGTTTCAGTTTCAGTTTCAGTTTCAGTTTCAGTTTCAGTTTCAGTTTCAGTTTCAGTTTCAGTTTCAGTTTCAGTTTCAGTTTCAGTTTCAGTTTCAGTTTCAGTTTCAGTTTCAGTTTCAGTTTCAGTTTCAGTTTCAGTTTCAGTTTCAGTTTCAGTTTCAGTTTCAGTTTCAGTTTCAGTTTCAGTTTCAGTTTCAGTTTCAGTTTCTGTTTCAGTTTCAGGTTCAGTATCAGTTTCAGTTACAGTTTCAGTTTCAGTTTCAGTTTCAGTTTCAGTTTCAGTTTCAGTTTCAGTTTCAGTTTCAGTTTCAGTTTCAGTTTCAGTTTCAGTTTCAGCTTCAGCTTCAGTTTCAGTTTCAGTTTCAGTTTCAGTTTCAGTTTCAGTTTCAGTTTCAGTTTCAGTTTCAGTTTCAGTTTCAGTTTCAGTTTCAGTTTCAGTTTCAGTTTCAGTTTCAGTTTCAGTTTCAGTTTCAGTTTCAGTTTCAGTTTCAGTTTCAGTTTCAGTTTCAGTTTCAGTTTCAGTTTCAGTTTCAGTTTCAGTTTCAGTTTCAGTTTCAGTTTCAGTTTCAGTTTCAGTTTCAGTTTCAGTTTCAGTTTCAGTGTCAGTTTCAGTTTCAGTTTCAGTTTCAGTTTCAGTTTCAGTTTCAGTTTCAGTTTCAGTTTCAGTTTCAGTTTCAGTTTCAGTTTCAGTTTCAGTTTCAGTTTCAGTTTCAGTTTCAGTTTCAGTTTCAGTTTCAGTTTCAGTTTCAGTTTCAGTTTCAGTTTCAGTTTCAGTTTCAGTTTCAGTTTCAGTTTCAGTTTCAGTTTCAGTTTCAGTTTCTGTTTCAGTTTCAGGTTCAGTATCAGTTTCAGTTACAGTTTCAGTTTCAGTTTCAGTTTCAGTTTCAGTTTCAGTTTCAGTTTCAGTTTCAGTTTCAGTTTCAGTTTCAGTTTCAGTTTCAGTTTCAGCTTCAGCTTCAGTTTCAGTTTCAGTTTCAGTTTCAGTTTCAGTTTCAGTTTCAGTTTCAGTGTCAGTTTTAGTTTCAGTTTCAGTTTCAGTTTCAGTTTTAGTTTCAGTTTCAGTTTCAGTTTCAGTTTCAGTTTCAGTTTCAGTTTCAGTTTCAGTTTCAGTTTCAGTGTCAGTTTCAGTTTCAGTTTCAGTTTCAGTTTCAGTTTCAGTTTCAGTTTCAGTTTCAGTTTCAGTTTCAGTTTCAGTTTCAGTTTCAGTTTCAGTTTCAGTTTCAGTTTCAGTTTCAGTTTCAGTTTCAGTTTCAGTTTCAGTTTCAGTTTCAGTTTCAGTTTCAGTTTCAGTTTCAGTTTCAGTTTCAGTTTCAGTTTCAGTTTCAGTTTCAGTTTCAGTTTCAGTTTCAGTTTCAGTTTCAGTTTCAGTTTCAGTTTCAGTTTCAGTTTCAGTTTCAGTTTCAGTTTCAGTTTCAGTTTCAGTTTCAGTTTTAGTTTCAGTTTCAGTTTCAGTTTCAGTTTCAGTTTCAGTTTCAGTTTCAGTTTCAGTTTCAGTTTCAGTTACAGTTTCAGTTTCAGTTTCAGTTTCAGTTTCAGTTTCAGTTTCAGTTTAAGTTTCAGTTTCAGTTTCAGCTTCAGTTTCAGTTTCAGTTTCAGTTTGAGTTTGAGTTTGAGTTTCAGTTTCAGTTTCAGATTCAGTTTCAGTTTCAGTTTCAGTTTCAGTTTCAGTTTCAGTTTCAGTTTCAGTTTCAGTTTCAGTTTCAGTTTCAGTTTCAGTTTCAGTTTCAGTTTCACTTTCAGTTTCAGTATCAGTTTCAGTTACAGTTTCAGTTTCAGTTTCAGTTTCAGTTTCAGTTTCAGTTTCAGTTTCAGTTTCAGTTTCAGTTTCAGTTTCAGTTTCAGTTTCAGTTTCAGTTTCAGTTTCAGTTTCAGTTTCAGTTTCAGTTTCAGTTTCAGTTTCAGTTTCAGTTTCAGTTTCAGTTTCAGTTTCAGTTTCAGTTTCAGTTTCAGTTTCAGTTTCAGTTTCAGTTTCAGTTTCAGTTTCAGTTTCAGTTTCAGTTTCAGTTTCAGTTTCAGTTTCAGTTTCAGTTTCAGTTTCAGTTTCAGTTTCAGTTTCAGTTTCAGTTTCAGTTTCAGTTTCAGTTTCAGTTTCAGTTTCAGTTTCAGTTTCAGTTTCAGTTTCAGTGTCAGTTTTAGATTCAGTTTCAGTTTCAGTTTCAGTTTCAGTTTCAGTTTCAGTTTCAGTTTCAGTTTCAGTTTCAGTTTCAGTTTCAGTTTCAGTTTCAGTTTCAGTTTCAGTTTCATTTTCAGTTTCAGTTTCAGTTTCAGTGTCAGTTTCAGTTTCAGTTTCAGTTTCAGTTTCAGTTTCAGTTTCAGTTTCAGTTTCAGTTTCAGTTTCAGTTTCAGTTTCAGTTTCAGTTTCAGTTTCAGTTTCAGTTTCAGTTTCAGTTTCAGTTTCAGTTTCAGTTTCAGTTTCAGTTTCAGTTTCAGTTTTAGTTTCAGTTTCAGTTTCAGTTTCTGTTTCAGTTTCAGGTTCAGTATCAGTTTCAGTTACAGTTTCAGTTTCAGTTTCAGTTTCAGTTTCAGTTTCAGTTTCAGTTTCAGTTTCAGTTTCAGTTTCAGTTTCAGCTTCAGCTTCAGTTTCAGTTTCAGTTTCAGTTTCAGTTTCAGTTTCAGTTTCAGTTTCAGTTTCATTGTCAGTTTTAGTTTCAGTTTCAGTTTCAGTTTTAGTTTCAGTTTCAGTTTCAGTTTCAGTTTCAGTTTCAGTTTCAGTTTCAGTTTCAGTTTCAGTTTCAGTTTCAGTGTCAGTTTCAGTTTCAGTTTCAGTTTCAGTTTCAGTTTCAGTTTCAGTTTCAGTTTCAGTTTCAGTTTCAGTTTCAGTTTCAGTTTCAGTTTCAGTTTCAGTTTCAGTTTCAGTTTCAGTTTCAGTTTCAGTTTCAGTTTCAGTTTCAGTTTCAGTTTCAGTTTCAGTTTCAGTTTCAGTTTCAGTTTCAGTTTCTGTTTCAGTTTCAGGTTCAGTATCAGTTTCAGTTACAGTTTCAGTTTCAGTTTTAGTTTCAGTTTCAGTTTCAGTTTCAGTTTCAGTTTCAGTTTCAGTTTCAGTTTCAGTTTCAGCTTCAGCTTCAGTTTCAGTTTCAGTTTCAGTTTCAGTTTCAGTTTCAGTTTCAGTTTCAGTTTCAGTTTCAGTTTCAGTTTCAGTTTCAGTTTCAGTTTCAGTTTCAGTTTCAGTTTCAGTTTCAGTTTCAGTTTCAGTTTCAGTTTCAGTTTCAGTTTCAGATTCAGTTTCAGTTTCAGTTTCAGTTTCAGTTTCAGTTTCAGTTTCAGTTTCAGTTTCAGTTTCAGTTTCAGTTTCAGTTTCAGTTTCAGTTTCAGTTTCAGTTTCAGTTTCAGTTTCAGTTTCAGTTTCAGTTTCAGTTTCAGTTTCAGTTTCAGTTTCAGTTTCAGTTTCAGTTTCAGTTTCAGTTTC
>CATVIB010000531.1:0-29664 GCA_958336395.1 Ctenicera cuprea | reverse complement strand
ACAATTTCAATTACAATTACAATTAAAATTACAATTGGAATTTCAATTACAATTACAATTACAATTACAATTACAATTACAATTACAATTACAATTACAATTACAATTACAATTACAATTACAATTACAATTGCAATTGCAATTACAATTACAATTACAATTACAATTACAATTACAATTACAATTACAATTACAATTACAATTACAATTACAATTACAATTACAATTACAATTACAATTACAATTACAATTACAATTACAATTACAATTACAATTACAATTTCAATTACAATTACAATTACAATTACAATTACAATTACAATTACAATTACAATTACAATTACAATTACAATTACAATTACAATTACAATTACAATTACAATTACAATTACAATTACAATTACAATTACAATTACAATTACAATTACAATTACAATTACAATTACAATTACAATTACAATTACTATTACAATTAGAATTACAATTACAATTACAATCACAATTACAATTACAATTACAATTACAATTACAATTACAATTACAATTACAATTACAATTACAATTACAATTACAATTACAATTACAATTACAATTACAATTACAATTACAATTACAATTACAATTACAATTACAATTACAATTACAATTACAATTACAATTACAATTACAATTACAATTACAATTACAATTACAATTACAATTACAATTAGAATTACAATTACAATTACAATTACAATTACAATTACAATTACAATTACAATTACAATTACAATTACAATTACAATTACAATTACAATTACAATTACAATTACAATTACAATTACAATTACAATTACAATTACAATTACAATTACAATTACAATTACAATTACAATTACAATTACAATTACAATTACAATCACAATTACAATTACAATTACAATTACTATTACAATTACATTTACAATTACAATTACAATTACAATTACAATTACAATTACAATTACAATTACAATTACAATTACAATTACAATTACAATTACAATTACAATTACAATTAGAATTACAATTACAATTACAATTACAATTACAATTACAAATACAATTACAATGACAGTTACAGTTACAATTACAATTACAATTACAATTACAATTACAATTACAATTACAATTACAATTTCAATTACAATTACAATTACAATTACAATTACAATTACAATTACAATTACAATTACAATTACAATTACAATTACAATTACAATTACAATTACAATTACAATTACAATTACAATTACAATTACAATTACAATTACAATTACAATTACAATTACAATTACAATTACAATTACAATTACAATTACAATTACAATTACAATTACAATTACAATTACAATTACAATTACAATTACAATTACAGTTACAATTACATTACTATTACAATTACAATTACAATTACAATTACAATTACAATTACAATTACAATTACAATTACAATTACAATTACAATTACAGTTACAATTACAATTACAATTACAATTACAATTACAATTACAATTACAATTACAATTACAATTACAATTACAATTATAATTACAATTACTATTACAATTACAATTACAATTACAATTACAGTTACAATTACAATTACTATTACAATTACAATTACAATTACAATTACAATTACAATTACAATTACAATTACAATTACAATTACAATTACAATTACAATTACAGTTACAATTACAATTACAATTACAATTACAATTACAATTACAATTACAATTACAATTACAATTATAATTACAATTACTATTACAATTACAATTACAATTACAATTACAATTACAATTACAATTACAATTACAATTACAATTACAATTACAATTACAATTACAATTACAATTACAATTACAATTCAAATTAAAATTACAATTACAATTACAATTACAATTACAATTACAATTACAATTACAATTACAATTACAGTTTCAATTACAATTACTATTACAATTACAATTACAATTACAATTACAATTACAATTATAATTACAATTACAATTACAATTACAATTACAATTACAATTACAATTACAATTACAATTACAATTACAATTACAATTACAATTACAATTACAATTACAATTACAATTACAATTACAATTACAATTACAATTACAATTACAATTAAAATTACAATTACAATTACAATTACAATTACAATTACAATTACAATTACAATTACAATTACAATTACAATTACAATTACAATTACAATTACAATTACAATTACAATTACAATTACAATTACAATTACAATTACAATTACAATTACAATTACAATTACAATTACAATTACAATTACAATTACAATTACAATTACAATTACAATTACAATTACAATTACAATTACAATTACAATTACAATTACAATTACAATTACAATTACAATTACAATTACAATTACAATTACAATTACAATTACAATTACAATTACAATTACAATTACAATTACAATTACAATTACAATTACAATTACAATTACAATTACAATTACAATTACAATTACAATTACAATTACAATTACAATTACAATTACAATTACAATTACAATTACAATTACAATTACAATTACAATTACAATTACAATTACATTTACAATTACAATTACAATTACAATTACAATTACAATTACAATTACAATTACAATAACAATTACAATTACAATTACAAGTACAATTACAATTACAATTACAATTACAATTACAATTACAATTACAATTGCAATTACAATTACAATTACAATTACAATTACAATTACAATTACAATTACAATTACAATTACAATTACAATTACAATTACAATTACAATTACAATTACAATTACAATTACAATTACAATTACAATTACAATTGCAATTGCAATTACAATTACAATTACAATTACAATTACAATTACAATTACAATTACAATTACAATTACAATTACAATTACAATTACAATTACAATTACAATTACAATTACAATTACAATTACAATTACAATTACAATTACAATTACAATTACAATTACAATTACAATTACAATTACAATTACAATTACAATTACAATTACAATTACAATTACAATTACAATTACAATTACAATTACAATTACAATTACAATTACAATTACAATTACAATTACAATTACAATTACAATTACAATTACAATTACAATTACAATTACAATTACAATTACAATTACAATTACAATTACAATTACAATTACAATTACAATTACAATTACAATTACAATTACAATTACAATTACAATTACAATTACAATTACAATTACAATTACAATTACAATTACAATTACAATTACAATTACAATAACAATTACAATTACAATTACAATTACAATTACAATTACAATTACAATTACAATTACAATTACAATTACAATTACAATTTCAATTACAATTACAATTAAAATTACAATTAGAATTTCAATTACAATTACAATTGCTATTACAATTACAAATACAATTACAATTACAATTACAATTACAATTACAATTACAATTACAATTACAATTACAATTACAATTACAATTACAATTACAATTACAATTACAATTACAATTACAATTACAATTACAATTACAATTAGAATTAGAATTAGAATTACAATTACAATTACAATTACAATTACAATTACAATTACAATTACAATTACAAATACAATTACAATTACAATTACAATTACAATTACAATTACAATTACAATTACAATTACAATTACAATTACAATTACAATTACAATTACAATTACAATTACAATTACAATTACAATTACAATTACAATTACAATTACAATTACAATTACAATTACAATTACAATTACAATTACAATTACAATTACAATTACAATTACAATTACAATTACAATTACAATTACTATTACAATTACAATTACAATTACAATTACAATTACAATTACAATTACAATTACTATTACAATTACAATTACAATTACAATTACAATTACAATTACAATTACAATTACAATTACAATTACAATTACAATTACAATTACAATTACAGTTACAATTACAATTACAATTACAATTACAATTACAATTACAATTACAATTGCAATTACAATTACAATTACAATTACAATTACAATTACAATTACAATTACAATTACAATTACAATTACAGTTACAATTACAATTACAATTACAATTACAATTACAATTACAATTACAATTACAATTACAATTACAATTACAATTACAATTACAATTACAATTACAATTACAATTACAATTACAATTACAATTACAATTACAATTACAATTACAATTACAATTACAATTACAATTACAATTACAATTACAATTACAATTACAATTACAATTACAATTACAATTACAATTACAATTACAATTACAATTACAATTACAATTACAATACAATTACAATTACAATTACAATTACAATTACAATTACAATTACAATTACAATTACAATCACAATCACAATTACAATTACAATTACAATTACAATTACAATTACAATTACAATTACAATTACAATTACAATTTCAATTACAATTACAATTACAATTACAATTACAATTACAATTACAATTACAATTACAATTACAATTACAATTACAATTACAATTACAATTACAATTACAATTACAATTACAATTACAATTACAATTACAATTACAATTACAATTACAATTACAATTACAATTACAATTACAATTACAATTACAATTACAATTACAATTACAATTACAATTACAATTACAATTACAATTACAATTACAATTACAATTACAATTACAGTTACAATTACAATTACTATTACAATTACAATTACAATTACAATTACAATTACAATTACAATTACAATTACAATTACAATTACAATTACAATTACAATTACAGTTACAATTACAATTACAATTACAATTACAATTACAATTACAATTACAATTACAATTACAATTACAATTACAATTATAATTACAATTACTATTACAATTACAATTACAATTACAATTACAGTTACAATTACAATTACTATTACAATTACAATTACAATTACAATTACAATTACAATTACAATTACAATTACAATTACAATTACAATTACAATTACAGTTACAATTACAATTACAATTACAATTACAATTACAATTACAATTACAATTACAATTACAATTACAATTATAATTACAATTACTATTACAATTACAATTACAATTACAATTACAATTACAATTACAATTACAATTACAATTACAATTACAATTACAATTACAATTACAATTACAATTACAATTACAATTACAATTACAATTACAATTCAAATTAAAATTACAATTACAATTACAATTACAATTACAATTACAATTACAATTACAATTACAATTACAGTTTCAATTACAATTACTATTACAATTACAATTACAATTACAATTACAATTACAATTATAATTACAATTACAATTACAATTACAATTACAATTACAATTACAATTACAATTACAATTACAATTACAATTACAATTACAATTACAATTACAATTACAATTACAATTACAATTACAATTACAATTACAATTACAATTACAATTACAATTACAATTAAAATTACAATTACAATTACAATTACAATTACAATTACAATTACAATTACAATTACAATTACAATTACAATTACAATTACAATTACAATTACAATTACAATTACAATTACAATTACAATTACAATTACAATTACAATTACAATTACAATTACAATTACAATTACAATTACAATTACAATTACAATTACAATTACAATTACAATTACAATTACAATTACAATTACAATTACAATTACAATTACAATTACAATTACAATTACAATTACAATTACAATTACAATTACAATTACAATTACAATTACAATTACAATTACAATTACAATTACAATTACAATTACAATTACAATTACAATTACAATTACAATTACAATTACAATTACAATTACAATTACAATTACAATTACAATTACAATTACAATTTCAATTACAATTACAATTACAATTACAATTACAATTACAATTACAATTACAATTACATTTACAATTACAATTACAATTACAATTACAATTACAATTACAATTACAATTACAATAACAATTACAATTACAATTACAAGTACAATTACAATTACAATTACAATTACAATTACAATTACAATTACAATTGCAATTACAATTACAATTACAATTACAATTACAATTACAATTACAATTACAATTACAATTACAATTACAATTACAATTACAATTACAATTACAATTACAATTACAATTACAATTACAATTACAATTGCAATTGCAATTACAATTACAATTACAATTACAATTACAATTACAATTACAATTACAATTACAATTACAATTACAATTACAATTACAATTACAATTACAATTACAATTACAATTACAATTACAATTACAATTACAATTACAATTACAATTACAATTACAATTACAATTACAATTACAATTACAATTACAATTACAATTACAATTACAATTACAATTACAATTACAATTACAATTACAATTACAATTACAATTACAATTACAATTACAATTACAATTACAATTACAATTACAATTACAATTACAATTACAATTACAATTACAATTACAATTACAATTACAATTACAATTACAATTACAATTACAATTACAATTACAATTACAATTACAATTACAATTACAATTACAATAACAATTACAATTACAATTACAATTACAATTACAATTACAATTACAATTACAATTACAATTACAATTACAATTACAATTACAATTACAATTTCAATTACAATTACAATTAAAATTACAATTAGAATGTCAATTACAATTACAATTGCTATTACAATTACAAATACAATTACAATTACAATTACAATTACAATTACAATTACAATTACAATTACAATTACAATTACAATTACAATTACAATTACAATTACAATTACAATTACAATTACAATTACAATTACAATTACAATTACAATTACAATTACAATTACAATTACAATTAGAATTACAATTACAATTACAATTACAATTACAAATACAATTACAATGACAGTTACAGTTACAATTACAATTACAATTACAATTACAATTACAATTACAATTACAATTACAATTACAATTACAATTACAATTACAATTACAATTACAATTACAATTACAATTACAATTACAATTACAATTACAATTAGAATTACAATTACAATTACAATTACAATTACAATTACAAATACAATTACAATGACAGTTACAGTTACAATTACAATTACAATTACAATTACAATTACAATTACAATTACAATTACAATTTCAATTACAATTACAATTACAATTACAATTACAATTACAATTACAATTACAATTACAATTACAATTACAATTACAATTACAATTACAATTACAATTACAATTACAATTACAATTACAATTACAATTACAATTACAATTACAATTACAATTACAATTACAATTACAATTACAATTACAATTACAATTACAATTACAATTACAATTACAATTACAATTACAGTTACAATTACAATTACTATTACAATTACAATTACAATTACAATTACAATTACAATTACAATTACAATTACAATTACAATTACAATTACAATTACAGTTACAATTACAATTACAATTACAATTACAATTACAATTACAATTACAATTACAATTACAATTACAATTACAATTATAATTACAATTACTATTACAATTACAATTACAATTACAATTACAATTACAATTACAATTACAATTACAATTACAATTATAATTACAATTACTATTACAATTACAATTACAATTACAATTACAATTACAATTACAATTACAATTACAATTACAATTACAATTACAATTACAATTACAATTACAATTACAATTACAATTACAATTACAATTCAAATTAAAATTACAATTACAATTACAATTACAATTACAATTACAATTACAATTACAATTACAATTACAGTTTCAATTACAATTACTATTACAATTACAATTACAATTACAATTACAATTACAATTATAATTACAATTACAATTACAATTACAATTACAATTACAATTACAATTACAATTACAATTACAATTACAATTACAATTACAATTACAATTACAATTACAATTACAATTACAATTACAATTACAATTACAATTACAATTACAATTACAATTACAATTAAAATTACAATTACAATTACAATTACAATTACAATTACAATTACAATTACAATTACAATTACAATTACAATTACAATTACAATTACAATTACAATTACAATTACAATTACAATTACAATTACAATTACAATTACAATTACAATTACAATTACAATTACAATTACAATTACAATTACAATTACAATTACAATTACAATTACAATTACAATTACAATTACAATTACAATTACAATTACAATTACAATTACAATTACAATTACAATTACAATTACAATTACAATTACAATTACAATTACAATTACAATTACAATTACAATTACAATTACAATTACAATTACAATTACAATTACAATTACAATTACAATTACAATTACAATTACAATTACAATTACAATTACAATTACAATTACAATTACAATTACAATTACAATTACAATTACAATTACAATTACAATTACAATTACAATTACATTTACAATTACAATTACAATTACAATTACAATTACAATTACAATTACAATTACAATAACAATTACAATTACAATTACAAGTACAATTACAATTACAATTACAATTACAATTACAATTACAATTACAATTGCAATTACAATTACAATTACAATTACAATTACAATTACAATTACAATTACAATTACAATTACAATTACAATTACAATTACAATTACAATTACAATTACAATTACAATTGCAATTGCAATTACAATTACAATTACAATTACAATTACAATTACAATTACAATTACAATTACAATTACAATTACAATTACAATTACAATTACAATTACAATTACAATTACAATTACAATTACAATTACAATTACAATTACAATTACAATTACAATTACAATTACAATTACAATTACAATTACAATTACAATTACAATTACAATTACAATTACAATTACAATTACAATTACAATTACAATTACAATTACAATTACAATTACAATTACAATTACAATTACAATTACAATTACAATTACAATTACAATTACAATTACAATTACAATTACAATTACAATTACAATTACAATAACAATTACAATTACAATTACAATTACAATTACAATTACAATTACAATTACAATTACAATTACAATTTCAATTACAATTCAAATTAAAATTACAATTAGAATTTCAATTGCAATTACAATTGCTATTACAATTACAAATACAATTACAATTACAATTACAATTACAATTACAATTACAATTACAATTACAATTACAATTACAATTACAATTACAATTACAATTACAATTACAATTACAATTACAATTACAATTACAATTACAATTACAATTACAATTAGAATTAGAATTACAATTACAATTACAATTACAATTACAATTACAATTACAATTACAATTACAATTACAATTACAATTACAATTACAATTACAATTACAATTACAATTACAATTACAATTACAATTACAATTACAATTACAATTACAATTACAATTACAATTACAATTACAATTACAATTACAATTACAATTACAATTACAATTACAATTACAATTACAATTACAATTACAATTACAATTACAATTGCAATTACAATTACAATTACAATTACAATTACAATTACAATTACAATTACAATTACAATTACAATTACTATTACAATTACAATTACAATTACAATTACAATTACAATTACAATTACAATTACAATTACAATTACAATTACAATTACAATTACAATTACAATTACAATTACAATTACAATTACAATTACAATTACAATTACAATTACAATTACAATTACAGTTACAATTACAATTACAATTACAATTACAATTACAATTACAATTACAATTACAATTGCAATTACAATTACAATTACAATTACAATTACAATTACAATTACAATTACAATTACAATTACAATTACAGTTACAATTACAATTACAATTACAATTACAATTACAATTACAATTACAATTACAATTACAATTACAATTACAATTACAATTACAATTACAATTACAATTACAATTACAATTACAATTACAATTACAATTACAATTACAATTACAATTACAATTACAATTACAATTACAATTACAATTACAATTACAATTACAATTACAATTACAATTACAATTACAATTACAATTACAATTACAATACAATTACAATTACAATTACAATTACAATTACAATTACAATTACAATTACAATTACAATTACAATCACAATCACAATTACAATTACAATTACAATTACAATTACAATTACAATTACAATTACAATTACAATTACAATTACAATTACAATTACAATTACAATTACAATTACAATTACAATTACAATTACAATTACAATTACAATTACAATTACAATTACAATTACAATTACAATTACAATTACAATTACAATTACAATTCAAATTACAATTACAATTACAATTACAATTACAATTACAATTACAATTACAATTACAATTACAATTATAATTACTATTACAATTACATTTACAATTACAATTACAATTCAATTACAATTACACTTACAATTGCAATTACAATTACAATTACAGTTACAATTACAATTACTATTACAATTACAATTACAATTACAATTACAATTACAATTACAATTACAATTACAATTACAATTGCAATAACAATTACAATTACAATTACAATTACAATTACAATTACAATTACAATTACAATTACAATTACAATTACAATTACAATTACAATTACAATTACAATTGCAATTACAATTACAATTACAACTACAATTACAATTACAATTACAATTACAATTACAATTACAATTACAATTACAATTACAATTACAATTACAATTACAATTACAATTACAATTACAATTACAATTACAATTACAATTACAATTACAATTACAATTACAATTACAATTACAATTACAATTACAATTACAATTACAATTACAATTACAATTACAATTACAATTACAATTACAATTACAATTACAATTACAATTACAATTACAATTACAATTACAATTACAATTACAATTACAATTACAATTACAATTACAATTACAATTACAATTACAATTTCAATTACAATTACAATTACAATTACAATTGCTATTACAATTACAATTACAATTACAATTACAATTACAATTACAATTACAATTACAATTACAATTACAATTACAATTACAATTACAATTACAATTACAATTACAATTACAATTACAATTACAATTACAATTACAATTACAATTACAATTACAATTAGAATTAGAATTAGAATTAGAATTACAATTACAATTACAATTACAATTACAATTACAATTACAATTACAATTACAATTACAATTACAATTACAATTACAATTACAATTACAATTACAATTAGAATTACAATTACAATTACAATTACAATTACAATTACAATTACAATTACAATTACAAGTACAATTACAATTACAATTACAATTACAATTACAATTACAATTACAATTACAATTACAATTACAATTACAATTACAATTACAATTACAATTACAATTACAATTACTATTACAATTACAATTACAATTACAATTACAATTACAATTACAATTACAATTACAATTACAATTACAATTACAATTACAATTAGAATTACAATTACAATTACAATTACAATTACAATTACAATTACAATTACAAATACAATTACAATGACAGTTACGGTTACAATTACAATTACAATTACAAATACAATTACAATTACAATTACAATTACAATTTCAATTACAATTACAATTACAATTACAATTACAATTACAATTACAATTACAATTACAATTACAATTACAATTACAATTACAATTACAATTACAATTACAATTACAATTACAATTACAATTACAATTACAATTACAATTACAATTACAATTACAATTACAATTACAATTACAATTACAATTACAATTACAATTACAATTACAATTACAATTACAATTACAATTACAATTACAATTACAATTACAATTACAATTACAATTACAATTACAATTACAATTACAATTACAATTACAATTACAATTACAATTACAATTACAATTACAATTACAATTACAATTACAACTACAATTACAATTGCAATTGCAATTACAATTACAATTACAATTGCAATTACAATTACAATTACAATTACAATTACAATTACAATTACAATTACAATTACAATTACAATTACAATTACAATTACAATTACAATTACAATTACAATTACAATTACAATTACAATTACAATTACAGTTACAATTACAATTACAATTACAATTACAATTATAATTACAATTACAATTACAATTGCAATTACAATTACAATTACAATTACAATTACAATTACAATTACAATTACAATTACAATTACAATTACAGTTACAATTACAATTACAATTACAATTACAATTACAATTACAATTACAATTACAATTACAATTACAATTACAATTACAATTACAATTACAATTACAATTACAATTACAATTACAATTACAATTACAATTACAATTACAATTACAATTACAATTACAATTACAATTACAATTACAATTACAATTACAATTACAATTACAATTACAATTACAATTACAATTACAATTACAATTACAATTACAATTACAATTACAATTACAATTACAATTACAATTACAATTACAATTACAATTACAATTACAATTACAATTACAATTACAATTACAATTACAATTACAATTACAATTACAATTACAATTACAATTCAAATTACAATTACAATTACAATTACAATTACAATTACAATTACAATTACAATTACAATTACAATTACAATTATAATTACTATTACACTTACATTTACAATTACAATTACAATTCAATTACAATTACACTTACAATTGCAATTACAATTACAATTACAGTTACAATTACAATTACTATTACAATTACAATTACAATTACAATTACAATTACAATTACAATTACAATTACAATTACAATTACAATTACAATTACAATTACAATTACAATTACAATTACAATTACAATTACAATTACAATTACAATTACAATTACAATTACAATTACAATTACAATTACAATTACAATTACAATTACAATTACAATTACAATTACAATTACAATTACAATTACAATTACAATTACAATTACAATTACAATTACAATTACAATTACAATTACAATTACAATTACAATTACAATTACAATTACAATTACAATTACAATTACAATACAATTACAATTACAATTACAATTGCAATTACAATTACAATTACAACTACAATTACAATTACAATTACAATTACAATTACAATTACAATTACAATTACAATTACAATTACAATTACAATTACAATTACAATTACAATTACAATTACAATTACAATTAGCAATTACAATTACAATTACAATTACAATTACAATTACAATTACAATTATAATTACAATTACAATTACAATTACAATTACAATTACAATTACAATTACAATTACAATTACAATTACAATTACAATTACAATTACAATTACAATTACAATTACAATTACAATTACAATTACAATTACAAATACAATTACAATTACAATTACAATTACAATTACAATTACAATTACAATTACAATTACAATTACAATTACAATTACAATTACAATTACAATTACAATTACAATTACAATTTCAATTACAATTACAATTAAATTACAATTAGAATTTCAATTACAATTACAATTGCTATTACAATTACAATTACAATTACAATTACAATTACAATTACACCTACAATTACAATTACAATTACAATTACAATTACAATTACAATTACAATTACAATTACATTTACAATTACAATTACAATTACAATTACAATTACAATTACAATTAGAATTACAATTACAATTACAATTACAATTACAATTACAATTACAATTACAATTACAATTACAATTACAATTACAATTACAATTACAATTACAATTACAATTACAATTACAATTACAATTACAATTACAATTACAATTACAATTACAATTACAATTACAATTACAATTACAATTACAATTACAATTACAATTACAATTACAATTACAATTACTATTACAATTACAATTACAATTACAATTACAATTACAATTGCAATTACAATTACAATTACAATTACAATTACAATTACAGTTACAGTTACAATTACAATTACTATTACAATTACAATTACAATTACAATTACAATTACAATTGCAATTACAATTACAATTACAATTACAAATACAATTACAATTACAATTACAATTACAATTTCAATTACAATTACAATTACAATTACAATTACAATTACAATTACAATTACAATTACAATTACAATTACAATTACAATTACAATTACAAATACAATTACAATTACAGTTACAGTTACAATTACAATTACAAGTACAATTACAATTACAATTACAATTACAATTACAATTTCATTTACAATTACAATTACAATTACAATTACAATTACAATTACAATTACAATTACAATTACAATTACAATTACAATTACAATTACAATTACAATTACAATTACAGTTACAATTACAATTACAATTACAATTACAATTACAATTATAATTACAATTACAATTACAATTACAATTACAATTACAATTACAATTACAATTACAATTACAATTACAATTACAATTACAATTACAATTACAATTACAATTACAATTACAATTACAATTACAATTACAATTACAATTACAATTACAATTACAATTACAATTACAATTACAATTACAATTACAATTACAATTACAATTACAATTACAATTACAATTACAATTACAAATACAATTACAATTACAGTTACAATTACAATTACAATTACAATTACAATTACAATTACAATTACAATTACAATTACAATTACAATTACAATTACAATTACAATTACAATTACAATTACAATTACAATTACAATTACAATTACAGTTACAATTACAATTACAATTACTATTACAATTACAATTACAATTACAATTACAATTACAATTACAATTACAATTACAATTACAATTACAATTACAATTACAATTACAATTACAATTACAATTACAATTACAATTATAATTACAATTACAATTACAATTAAAATTACAATTACAATTACAATTACAATTACAATTACAATTACAATTACAATTACAATTACAATTACAATTACAATTACAATTACAATTACAATTACAATTACAATTACAATTACAATTACAATTACAATTACAATTACAATTACAATTACAATTACAATTACAATTACAATTGCTATTACAATTACAATTACAATTACAATTACAATTACAATTACAATTACAATTACAATTACAATTACAATTACAATTACAATTACAATTACAATTACATTTACAATTACAATTACAATTACAATTACAATTGCAATTAGAATTACAAATACAATTACAATTACAATTACAATTACAATTACAATTACAATTACAATTACAATTACAATTACAATTACAATTACAATTACAATTACAATTACAATTACAATTACAATTACAATTACAATTACAATTACAATTACAAATACAATTACAATTACAGTTACAGTTACAATTACAATTACAAGTACAATTACAATTACAATTACAATTACAATTACAATTTCAATTACAATTACAATTACAATTACAATTACAATTACAATTACAATTACAATTACAATTACAATTACAATTACAATTACAATTACAATTACAATTACAGTTACAATTACAATTACAATTACAATTACAATTACAATTACAATTACAATTACAATTACAATTACAATTACAATTACAATTACAATTACAATTACAATTACAATTACAATTACAATTACAATTACAATTACAATTACAATTACAATTACAATTACAATTACAATTACAATTACAATTACAATTACAATTACAATTACAATTACAATTACAATTACAATTAATTGTAATTGTAATTGTAATTGTAATTGTAATTGTAATTGTAATTGTAATTGTAATTGTAATTGTAATTGTAATTGTAATTGTAATTGTAATTGTAATTGTAATTGTTATTGTAATTGTAATTGTAATTGTAATTGTAATTGTAATTTTAATTGTAATTGTAATTGTAATTGTAATTGTAATTGTAATTGTAATTGTAATTGTAATTGTAATTGTAATTGTAATTGTAATTGTAACTGTAATTGTAATTGTAATTGTAATTGTAATTGTAATTGTAATTGTAATTGTATTTGTAATTGTAATTGTAATTGTAATTGTAATTGTATTTGTAGTTGTAATTGTAAATGTAATTGTAATTGTAATTGTAATTGTAATTGTAATTGTAATTTTAATTGTAATTGTAATTGTAATTGTAATTGTAATTGTAATTAATTGTAATTGTAATTGTAATTGTAATTGCAATTGTAATTGTAATTGTAATTGTAATTGTAATTGTAATTGTAATTGTAATTGTAATTGTAATTGTAATTGTAATTGTAATTGTAATTGTATTTATAATTGTAATTGTAATTGTAATTGTAATTGTAATTGTAATTGTAATTGTAATTGTAATTGTAATTGTAATTGTAATTTTAATTGTAATTGTAATTGTAAATGTAATTGTAATTGTAATTGTTGTAATTGTAATTGTAATTGTAATTGTAATTGTAATTGTAATTGTAATTGTAATTGTAATTGCAATTGTAATTGTAATTGTAATTGTAATTGTAATTGTAATTGTAATTGTAATTGTAATTGTAATTGTAATTGTAATTGTAATTGTAATTGAAATTGTAATTGTAATTGTAATTGTAATTGTAATTGTAATTGTAATTGTAATTGTATTTGTAATTGTAATTATAATTGTAATTGTAATTGTAATAGTAATTGTAATTGTAATTGTAGTTGTGATTGTAATTTTAATTGTAATTGTAATTGTAATTGTAATTGTAATTGTAATCGTAATTGTAATTGTAATTGTAATTGTAATTGTAATTGTAATTGTAAATGTAATTGTAATTGTAATTGTAATTGTAATTGTAATTGTAATTGTAATTGTAATTGTAATTGTAATTGTAGTTGTAATTGTAATTGTAATTGTAATTGTAATTGTAATTGTAATTGTAATTGTAATTGTAATTGTAATTGTAATTGTAATTGTAATTGTAATTGTAATTGTAATTGTAATTGTAATTGTAATGGTAATTGTAATTGTAATTGTAATTGTAATTGTAATTGTAATTGTAATTGTAATTGTAATTGTAATTGTAATTGTAATTGTAATTGTAATTGTATTTGTAATTGTAAATGTAATTGTAATTGTAATTGTAATTGTAATTGTAATTGTAATTGTAATTGTAATTGTAATTGTAATTGTAGTTGTAATTGTAATTGTAATTGAATTGTAATTGTAATTGTAATTGTAATTGTAATTGTAATTGTAATTGTAATTGTAATTGTAATTGTAATTGTAGTTGTAATTGTAATTGTAATTGAATTGTAATTGTAATTGTAATTGTAATTGTAATTGTAATTGTAATTGTAATTGTAATTGTAATTGTAATTGTAATTGTAATTGTAATTGTAATTGTAATTGTAATTGTAATTGTAATTGTAATTGTAATTGTAATTGTAATTGTAATTGTAATTGTAATTGTAATTTTAATTGTAATTGTAATTGTAATTGTAATTGTAATTGTAATTGTAATTGTAATTGTAATTGTAATTGTAATTGTAATTGTAATTGTAATTGTAATTGTAATTGTAATTGTAATTGTAATTGTAATTGTAATTGTAATTGTAATTGTAATTGTAATTGTAATTGTAATTGTAATTGTAATTGTAATTGTAATTGTAATTGTAATTGTAATTGTAATTGTAATTGTAATTGTAATTGTAATTGTAATTGTAATTGTAATTGTAATTGTAATTGTAATTGTAATTGTAATTGTAATTGTAATTGTAATTGTAATTGTAATTTTAATTGTAATTGTAATTGTAATTGTAATTGTAATTGTAATTGTAATTGTAATTGTAATTGTAATTGTAATTGTAATTGTAATTGTAATTGTAATTGTAATTGTAATTGTAATTGTAATTGTAATTGTAAATGTAATTCTAATTGTAATTGTAATTGTAATTGTAATTGTAATTGTAATTGTAATTGTAATTGTAATTGTAATTTTATTTGTAATTGTAATTGTAAATGTAATTGTAATTGTAATTGTAATTGTAATTGTAATTGTAATTGTAATTGTAATTGTAATTGTAATTGAATTGTAATTGTAATTGTAATTGTAATTGTAATTGTAATTGTAATTGTAATTGCAATTGTAATTGTAATTGTAATTGTAATTGTAATTGTAATTGTAATTGTAATTGTAATTGTAATTGTAATTGTAATTGTACTTGTAATTGTAATTGTAATTGTAATTGTAATTGTAATTGTAATTGTAATTGTAATTGTAATTGTAATTGTAATTGTAATTGTAATTGTAATTGTAATTGTAATTGTAATTGTAATTGTAATTGTAATGGTAATTGTAATTGTAATTGTAATTGTAATTGTAATTGTAATTGTAATTGTAATTGTAATTGTAATTGTAATTGTAATTGTAATTGTAATTGTAATTGTAATTGTAATTGTAATTGTAATTGTAATTGTAATTGTAATTGTAATTGTAATTGTAATTGTAATTGTAATTCTAATTATAATTGTAATTGTAATTGTAATTGTAATTGTAATTGTAATTGTAATTGTAATTGTAATTGTAATTGTAATTGTAATTTAATTGTAATTGTAGTTGTAATTGTAATTGTAATTGTATTTGTAGTTGTAATTGTAAATGTAATTGTAATATTAATTGTAATTGTAATTGTAAATTTAATTGTAATTGTAATTGTAATTGTAATTGTAATTGTAATTGTAATTGTAATTGTAATTGTAATTGTAATTGTAATTGTAATTGTAATTGTAATTGTAATTGTAATTGTAATTGTAATTGTAATTGTAATTGTAATTGTAATTGTAATTGTAATTGTAATTGTAATTGTAATTGTAATTGTAATTGTAATTGTAATTGTAATTGTAATTGTAATTGTAATTGTAATTGTAATTGTAATTGTAATTGTAATTGTAATTGTAATTGTAATTGTAATTGTAATTGTAATTGTAATTGTAATTGTAATTGTAATTGTAATTGTAATTGTAATTGTAATTGTAATTGTAATTGTAATTGTAATTGTAATTGTAATTGTAATTGTAATTGTAATTGTAATTGTAACTGTAATTGTAATTGTAATTGTAATTGTAATTGTAATTGTAATTGTAATTGTAATTGTAATTGTAATTGTAATTGTATTTGTAGTTGTAATTGTAAATGTAATTGTAATTGTAATTGTAATTGTAATTTTAATTGTAATTGTAATTGTAATTGTAATTGTAATTGTAATTGTAATTATAATTGTAATTGTAATTGTAATTGTAATTGCAAGTGTAATTGTAATTGTAATTGTAATTGTAATTGTAATTGTAATTGTAATTGTAATTGTAATTGTAATTGTAATTGTAATTGTAATTGTATTTGTAATTGTAATTGTAATTGTAATTGTAATTGTAATTGTAATTGTAATTGTAATTGTAATTGTAATTGTAATTGTAATTGTAATTGTAATTGTAATTGTAATTGTAAATGTAATTGTAATTGTAATTGTAATTGTAATTGTAATTGTAATTGTAATTGTAATTGCAATTGTAATTGTAATTGTAATTGTAATTGTAATTGTAATTGTAATTGTAATTGTAATTGTAATTGTAATTGTAATTGTAATTGAAATTGTAATTGTAATTGTAATTGTAATTGTAATTGTAATTGTAATTGTATTTGTAATTGTAATTATAATTGTAATTGTAATTGTAATTGTAATTGTAATTGTAATTGTAATTGTAGTTGTGATTGTAATTTTAATTGTAATTGTAATTGTAATTGTAATTGTAATTGTAATCGTAATTGTAATTGTAATTGTAATTGTAATTGTAATTGTAATTGTAAATGTAATTGTAATTGTAATTGTAATTGTAATTGTAATTGTAATTGTAATTGTAATTGTAATTGTAATTGTAGTTGTAATTGTAATTGTAATTGTAATTGTAATTGTAATTGTAATTGTAATTGTAATTGTAATTGTAATTGTAATTGTAATTGTAATTGTAATTGTAATTGTAATTGTAATTGTAATTGTAATGGTAATTGTAATTGTAATTGTAATTGTAATTGTAATTGTAATTGTAATTGTAATTGTAATTGTAATTGTAATTGTAATTGTAATTGTAATTGTAATTGTAATTGTAATTGTTATTGTAATTGTAATTGTAATTGTAATTGTAATTGTAATTGTAGTTGTAATTGTAATTGTAATTGAATTGTAATTGTAATTGTAATTGTAATTGTAATTGTAATTGTAATTGTAATTGTAATTGTAATTGTAATTGTAATTGTAATTTAATTGTAATTGTAATTGTAATTGTAATTGTAATTGTAATTGTAATTGTAATTGTAATTGTAATTGTAATTGTAGTTGTAATTGTAATTGTAATTGAATTGTAATTGTAATTGTAATTGTAATTGTAATTGTAATTGTAATTGTAATTGTAATTGTAATTGTAATTGTAATTGTAATTGTAATTGTAATTGTAATTGTAATTGTAATTGTAATTGTAATTGTAATTTTAATTGTAATTGTAATTGTAATTGTAATTGTAATTGTAATTGTAATTGTAATTGTAATTGTAATTGTAATTGTAATTGTAATTGTAATTGTAATTGTAATTGTAATTGTAAATGTAATTGTAATTGTAATTGTAATTGTAATTGTAATTGTAATTGTAATTGTAATTGTAATTGTAATTGTAATTGTAATTGTAATTGTAATTGTAATTGTAATTGTAGTTGTAATTGTAATTGTAATTGAATTGTAATTGTAATTGTAATTGTAATTGTAATTGTAATTGTAATTGTAATTGTAATTGTAATTGTAATTGTAATTGTAATTGTACGTGTAATTGTAATTGTAATTGTAATTGTAATTGTAATTTTAATTGTAATTGTAATTGTAATTGTAATTGTAATTGTAATTGTAATTGTAATTGTAATTGTAATTGTAATTGTAATTGTAATTGTAATTGTAATTGTAATTGTAATTGTAATTGTAATTGTAATTGTAATTTTAATTGTAATTGTAATTGTAATTGTAATTGTAATTGTAATTGTAATTGTAATTGTAATTGTAATTGTAATTGTAATTGTAATTGTAATTGTAATTGTAATTGTAATTGTAATTGTAAATGTAATTGAAATTGTAATTGTAATTGTAATTGTAATTGTAATTGTAATTGTAATGGTAATTGTAATTGCAATTGTAATTGTAATTGTAATTGTAATTGTAATTGTAATTCTAATTGTAATTGTAATTGTAATTGTAATTGTAATTGTAATTGTATTTGTAATTGTAATTGTAATTGTAATTGTAATTGTAATTGTAATTGTAATTGTAAATGTAATTGTAATTGTAATTGTAATTGTAATTGTAATTATAATTGTAATTGTAATTGTAATTGTAATTGTAAGTGTAATTGTAATTGTAATTGTAATTGTAATTTTAATTGTAATAGTAATTGTAATTGTAATTGTAATTGTAAATGTAATTGTAATTGTAATTGTAATTGTAATTGTAATTGTAATTGTAATTGTAATTGTAATTGTAATTGTAATTGTAATTGTAATTGTAATTGTAATTGTAATTGTAATTGTAATTGTAATTGTAATTGTAATAGTAATTGTAATTGTAATTGTAATTGTAATTGTAATTGTAATTGTAATTGTAATTGTAATTGTAATTGTAATTGTAATTGTAGTTGTGATTGTAATTTTAATTGTAATTGTAATTGTAATTGTAATTGTAATTGTAATTGTAATTGTAATTGTAATTGTAATTGTAATTGTAATTGTAATTGTAATTGTAATTGTAATTGTAATTGTAATTGTAATTGTAATTGTAATTGTAATTGTAATTGTAATTGTAATTGTAATTGTAATTGTAATTGTAATTGTAATTGTAATTGTAATTGTAATTGTAATTGTAATTGTAATTGTAATTGTAATTGTAATTGTAATTGTAATTGTAATTGTAATTGTAATTGTAATTGTAATTGTAATTGTAATTGTAATTGTAATTGTAATTGTAATTGTAATTGTAATTGTAATTGTAATTGTAATTGTAATTGTAATTGTAATTGTAATTGTAATTGTAATTGTATTTGTAATTGTAATTGTAATTGTATTTGTATTTGTAATTGTAATTGTAAATGTAATTGTAATTGTAATTGTAATTGTAATTGTAATTGTAATATAATTGTAATTGTAATTGTAATTGTAATTGTAAATGTAATTGTAATTGTAGTTGTAATTGTTATTGTAATTGAAATTGTAATTGTAATTGTAATTGTAATTGTAATTGTAATTGTAATTGTAATTGTAATTGTAATTGTAATTGTAATTGTAATTGTAATTCTAATTGTAATTGTAATTGTAATTGTAATTGTAATTGTAATTGTAATTGTAATTGTAATTGTAATTGTAATTGTAATTGTAATTGTAATTGTAATTGTAATTGTAATTGTAATTGTAATTGTAATTGTAATTGTAATTGTAATTGTAATTGTAATTGTAATTGTAATTCTAATTCTAATTGTAATTGTAATTGTAATTGTAATTGTAATTGTAATTGTAATTGTAATTGTAATTGTAATTGTAATTGTAATTGTAATTGTAATTGTAATAGTAATTGTAATTGTAATTGTAATTGTAATTGTAATGGTAAATGTTATTGTAATTGTAATTGTAGTTGTAATTGTAATTGTAAATGTAATTGTAATTGTAATTGTAATTGTAATTGTAATTGTAATTGTAATTGTAATTGTAATTGTAATTGTAATTGTAATTGTAATTGTAATTGTAATTGTAATTGTAATTGTAATTGTAAATGTAATTGTAATTGTAATTGTAATTGTAATTGTAATTGTAATTGTAATTGTAATTGTAATTGTAATTGTAACTGTAATTGTAATTGTAATTGTAATTGTAATTGTAATTGTAATTGTAATTGTAATTGTAATTGTAATTGTAATTGTAATTGTAATTGTATTTGTAATTGTAATTGTAACTGTAACTGTAACTGTAATTGTAATTGTAATTGTAATTGTAATTGTAATTGTAATTGTAATTGTAATTGTAATTGTAATTGTAATTGTAATTATAATTGTAATTGTAATTGTAATTGTAATTGTAATTGTAATTGTAATTGTAATTGTAATTGTAATTGTAATTGTAATTGTAATTGTAATTGTAATTGTAATTGTAATTGTAATTGTAATTGTAATTGTAATTGTAATTGTAATTGTAATTGTAATTGTAATTGTAATTGTAATTGTAATTGTAATTGTAATTGTAATTGTAATTGTAATTGTAATTGTAATTGTAATTGTAATTGTAATTGTTATTGTAATTGTAATTGTAATTGTAATTGGAATTGTAATTGTAATTGTAATTGTAATTGTAATTGTAATTGTAATTGTAATTGTAATTGTAATTGTAATTGTAATTGTAATTGTAATTGTAATTGTAATTGTAATTGTAATTGTAATTGTAATTGTAATTGTAATTGTAATTGTAATTGTAATTGTAATTGTAATTGTAATTGTAATTGTAACTGTAATTGTAATTGTAATTGTAAATGTAATTGTAATTGTAATTGTAATTGTAATTGTAATTGTAATTGTAATTGTAATTGTAATTGTAATTGTAATTGTAATTGTAATTGTAATTGTAATTGTAATTGTAATTGTAATTGTAATTGTAAATGTAATTGTAATTGTAATTGTAATTGTAATTGTAATTGTAATTGTAATTGTAATTGTAATTGTAATTGTAATTGTAATTGTAATTGTAATTGTAACTGTAATTGTAATTGTAATTGTAATTGTAATTGTAATTGTAATTGTAATTGTAATTGTAATTGTAATTGTAATTGTAATTGTAATTGTAATTGTAATTGTAATTGTAATTGTAATTGTAATTGTAATTGTAATTGTAATTGTAATTGTAATTGTAATTGTAATTGTAATTGTAATTGTAATTGTAATTGTAATTGTAATTGTAATTGTAATTGTAATTGTAGTTGTGATTGTAATTTTAATTGTAATTGTAATTGTAATTGTAATTGTAATTGTAATTGTAACTGTAATTGTAATTGTAATTGTAATTGTAATTGTAATTGTAATTGTAATTGTAATTGTAATTGTAATTGTAATTGTAATTGTAATTGTAATTGTAATTGTAATTGTAATTGTAATTGTAATTGTAATTGTAATTGTAATTGTAATTGTAATTGTAATTGTAATTGTAATTGTAATTGTAATTGTAATTGTAATTGTAATTGTAATTGTAATTGTAATTGTAATTGTAATTGTAATTGTAATTGTAATTGTAATTGTAATTGTAACTGTAATTGTAATTGTAATTGTAATTGTAATTGTAATTGTAGTTGTGATTGTAATTTTAATTGTAATTGTAATTGTAATTGTAATTGTAATTGTAATTGTAATTGTAATTGTAATTGTAATTGTAATTGTAATTGTAATTGTAATTGTAATTGTAATTGTAATTGTAATTGTAATTGTAATTGTATTTGTATTTGGAATTGTAATTGTAATTGTAATTGTAATTGTAATTGTAATTGTAATTGTAATTGTAATTGTAATTGTAATTGTAATTGTAATTGTAATTGTAATTGTAATTGTAATTGTAATTGTAATTGTAATTGTAATTGTAATTGTAATTGTAATTATATTTGTAATTGTAATTGTAAATGTAATTGTAGTTGTAATTGTAAATGTAATTGTAATTGTAATATAATTTCGTAATTGTAATTGTAATTGTAATTGTAATTGTAATTGTAATTGTAATTGTAATTGTAATTGTAATTGTAATTGTAATTGTAATTGTAATTGTAATTGTAATTGTAATTGTAATTGTAATTGTAATTGTAATTGTAATTGTAATTGTAATTGTAATTGTAATTGTAATTGTAATTGTAATTGAAATTGTAATTGTAATTGTAATTGTAATTGTAATTGTAATTGTAATTGTAATTGTAATTGTAATTGTAATTGTAATTGTAATTGCAATTGTAATTGTAATTGTAACTGTAATTGTAATTGTAATTGTAATTGTAATTGTAATTGTAATTGTAATTGTAATTGTAATTGTAAAAGTAATTGTAATTGTAATTGTAATTGTAATTGTAATTGTAATTGTAATTGTAATTGTAATTGTAATTGTAATTGTAATTGTAATTGTAATTGTAATTGTAATTGTAATTGCAATTGTAATTGTAATTGTAATTGTAATTGTAATTGTAATTGTAATTGTAATTGTAATTGTAATTGTAATTGTAATTGTAATTGTAATTGTAATTGTAATTGTAATTGTAATTGTAATTGTAATTGTAATTGTAATTGTAATTGTAATTGTAATTGTAATTGTAATTGTAATTGTAATTGTAATTGTAATTGTAGTTGTGATTGTAATTGTAATTGTAATTGTAATTGTAATTGTAATGGTAATTGTAATTGTAATTGTAATTGTAATTGTAATTGTAATTGTAATTGTAATTGTAATTGTAATTGTAATTGTAATTGTAATTGAATTGTAATTGTAATTGTAATTGTAATTGTAATTGTAATTGTAATTGTAATTGTAATTGTAATTGTAATTGTAATTGTAATTGTAATTGTAATTGTAATTGTAATTGTAATTGTAATTGTAATTGTAATTGTAATTGTAATTGTAATTGTAATTTTAATTGTAATTGTAATTGTAATTGTAATTGTAATTGTAATTGTAATTGTAATTGTAATTGTAATTGTAATTGTAATTGTAATTGTAATTGTAATTGTAATTGTAATTGTAATTGTAATTGTAATTGTAATTGTAATTGTAATTGTAATTGTAATTGTAATTGTAATTGTAATTGTAATTGTAATTGTAATTGTAAATGTAATTGTAATTGTAATTGTAATTGTAATTGTAATTGTAATTGTAATTGTAATTGCAATTGTAATTGTAATTGTAATTGTAATTGTAATTGTAATTGTAATTCTAATTGTAATTGTAATTGCAATTGTAATTGTAATTGTAATTGTATTTGTAATTGTAATTGTAATTGTAATTGTAATTGTAATTGTAATTGTAATTGTAAATGTAATTGTAACTGTAATTGTAATTGTAATTGTAATTGTAATTGTAATTATAATTGTAATTGTAATTGTAATTGTAATTGTAATTGTAATTGTAATTGTAATTGTAATTGTAATTGTAATTGTAATTGTAATTGTAATTGTAATTGTAATAGTAATTGTAATTGTAATTGTAATTGTAATTGTAAATGTAATTGTAATTGTAATTGTAATTGTAATTGTAATTGTAATTGTAATTGTAATTGTAATTGTAATTGTAATTGTAATTGCAATTGTAATTGTAATTGTAATTGTAATTGTAATTGTAATTGTAATTGTAATTGTAATTGTAATTGTAATAGTAATTGTAATTGTAATTGTAATTGTAATTGTAATTGTAATTGTAATTGTAGTTGTGATTGTAATTTTAATTGTAATTGTAATTGTAATTGTAATTGTAATTGTAATTGTAATTGTAATTGTAATTGTAATTGTAATTGTAATTGTAATTGTAATTGTAATTGTAATTGTAATTGTAATTGTAATTGTAATTGTAATTGTAATTGTAATTGTAATTGTAATTGTAATTGTAATTGTAATTGTAATTGTAATTGTAATTGTAATTGTAATTGTAATTGTAATTGTAATTGTAATTGTAATTGTAATTGTAATTGTAATTGTAATTGTAATTGTAATTGTAATTGTAATTGTAATTGTAATTGTAATTGTAATTGTAATTGTATTTGTAATTGTAATTCTAATTGTAATTGTATTTGTAATTGTAATTGTAAATGTAATTGTAATTGTAATTGTAATTGTAATTGTAATTGTAATATAATTGTAATTGTAATTGTAATTGTAATTGTAATTGTAATTGTAATTGTAATTGTAATTGTTATTGTAATTGTAATTGTATTTATAATTGTAATTGTAATTGTAATTGTAATTGTAATTGTAATTGTAATTGTAATTGTAATTGTAATTGTAATTGTAATTTTAATTGTAATTGTAATTGTAAATGTAATTGTAATTGTAATTGTAATTGTAATTGTAATTGTAATTGTAATTGTAATTGCAATTGTAATTGTAATTGTAATTGTAATTGTAATTGTAATTGTAATTGTAATTGTAATTGTAATTGTAATTGTAATTGTAATTGTAATTGAAATTGTAATTGTAATTGTAATTGTAATTGTAATTGTAATTGTAATTGTAATTGTATTTGTAATTGTAATTATAATTGTAATTGTAATTGTAATAGTAATTGTAATTGTAATTGTAGTTGTGATTGTAATTTTAATTGTAATTGTAATTGTAATTGTAATTGTAATTGTAATCGTAATTGTAATTGTAATTGTAATTGTAATTGTAATTGTAATTGTAAATGTAATTGTAATTGTAATTGTAATTGTAATTGTAATTGTAATTGTAATTGTAATTGTAATTGTAATTGTAGTTGTAATTGTAATTGTAATTGTAATTGTAATTGTAATTGTAATTGTAATTGTAATTGTAATTGTAATTGTAATTGTAATTGTAATTGTAATTGTAATTGTAATTGTAATTGTAATTGTAATGGTAATTGTAATTGTAATTGTAATTGTAATTGTAATTGTAAATTGTAATTGTAATTGTAATTGTAATTGTAATTGCTAATTGTAATTGTAATTGTATATGTAATTGTAATTGTAAATGTAATTGTAATTGTAATTGTAATTGTAATTGTAATTGTAATTGTAATTGTAATTGTAATTGTAATTGTAGTTGTAATTGTAATTGTAATTGAATTGTAATTGTAATTGTAATTGTAATTGTAATTGTAATTGTAATTGTAATTGTAATTGTAATTGTAGTTGTAATTGTAATTGTAATTGAATTGTAATTGTAATTGTAATTGTAATTGTAATTGTAATTGTAATTGTAATTGTAATTGTAATTGTAATTGTAATTGTAATTGTAATTGTAATTGTAATTGTAATTGTAATTGTAATTGTAATTGTAATTGTAATTGTAATTGTAATTGTAATTTTAATTGTAATTGTAATTGTAATTGTAATTGTAATTGTAATTGTAATTGTAATTGTAATTGTAATTGTAATTGTAATTGTATTGTAATTGTAATTGTAATTGTAATTGTAATTGTAATTGTAAATGTAATTGTAATTGTAATTGTAATTGTAATTGTAATTGTAATTGTAATTGTAATTGTAATTGTAATTGTAATTGTAATTGTAATTGTAATTGTAATTGTAATTGTAATTGTAATTGTAATTGTAATTGTAATTGTAATTGTAATTGTAATTGTAATTGTAATTTTAATTGTAATTGTAATTGTAATTGTAATTGTAATTGTAATTGTAATTGTAATTGTAATTGTAATTGTAATTGTAATTGTAATTGTAATTGTAATTGTAATTGTAATTGTAATTGTAATTGTAATTGTAAATGTAATTCTAATTGTAATTGTAATTGTAATTGTAATTGTAATTGTAATTGTAATTGTAATTGTAATTGTAATTTTATTTGTAATTGTATTGTAATGTAATTGTAATTGTAATTGTAATTGTAATTGTAATTGTAATTGTAATTGTAATTGTAATTGTAATTGAATTGTAATTGTAATTGTAATTGTAATTGTAATTGTAATTGTAATTGTAATTGCAATTGTAATTGTAATTGTAATTGTAATTGTAATTGTAATTGTAATTGTAATTGTAATTGTAATTGTAATTGTAATTGTACTTGTATTGTAATGTAATTGTAATTGTAATTGTAATTGTAATTGTAATTGTAATTGTAATTGTAATTGTAATTGTAATTGTAATTGTAATTGTAATTGTAATTGTAATTGTAATTGTATTGGTAATTGTAATTGTAATTGTAATTGTAATTGTAATTGTAATTGTAATTGTAATTGTAATTGTAATTGTAATTGTAATTGTAATTGTAATTGTAATTGTAATTGTAATTGTAATTGTAATTGTAATTGTAATTGTAATTGTAATTGTAATTGTAATTGTAATTGTAATTCTAAT
>CATVIB010000530.1:40000-47404 GCA_958336395.1 Ctenicera cuprea | reverse complement strand
GAACCTTGCCCGTACGCTAACGAAGTCACAGCCGCGCGTACGAACTCGGAACCGTCTTCTGCGGCCGTATCGTTTGAGTTCTCAGCCCAGGCGACAGGGCGATTACTCGGGAGGAGCTCGAAATGCTTCGTTTCGAGCGGGCGGTTTCTTATTTGTCTCGCAACTAAACGTCATCAATATTTGTAGGGTATTTATTTACCTATCCTCAAGAAGTTTCATGCACAAAACTTTCCGACGGCATCGTTTATCGAACGGGGAGTCGGGCCCTTCCTTGGTAAGAGCCTCACCACCCGTCGGACGGTGCCGCCGACACGACCTTTATACGATCATCGCTCTTCTCCCTCTCGGAGAAGTTAGCTGATGCCGCATTTTATGACTCTCTCCGTTTTTCGGAGAGTAGCTTTCATATGCGCGTGCACGTTGGCCACACATTTTTTCTCGGTGCCCAAATTGCTACCGGAAAACGCTTCTCTTGCGACCGCTCCTCTCCGGGAGCGCGCTTATTTGTTGCGGACTAGCAGTCGTCCCTGGGCACTCCCGACCTGGCGACGCCAGATGGGCTCGCTCCGACGGCCGTTCTCGTCCAGGGCTCGATGCGTCGTCCGCGACGCGGTCCTTCTAATGACCGGCCTTCACTACCGGGCGCAACGTCGTCTGAACGACGACGCTGCCGGCAGATAGATCTAATATGAGCAGTACATATATTTTTGTGTATGTATATATTTATAGTAAATATATTATACGTTAATGATCCTTCCGCAGGTTCACCTACGGAAACCTTGTTACGACTTTTACTTCCTCTAAATGATCAAGTTTGGTCATCTTCCCAGCAGCATCGGCGACGTCGAAACGCCACCGCGTACCGGTCCGAAGACCTCACTAAATCATTCAATCGGTAGTAGCGACGGGCGGTGTGTACAAAGGGCAGGGACGTAATCAACGCGAGCTTATGACTCGCGCTTACTGGGAATTCCTCGTTCATGGGGAACAATTGCAAGCCCCAATCCCTAGCACGAAGGAGGTTCAGCGGGTTACCCGGGCCTCTCGGCCAGGGAGGACACGCTGATTCCTTCAGTGTAGCGCGCGTGCGGCCCAGAACATCTAAGGGCATCACAGACCTGTTATTGCTCAATCTCGTGCGGCTAGAAGCCGCCTGTCCCTCTAAGAAGAATTGTTTGTACGCCGACAGTAAAAACCGCGCGCGACCGCGACGCGGAAACGCCGGGCCGGCGGGCCTTCGAGATGTCGGAAATACGCCTAGTTAGCAGGCTAGAGTCTCGTTCGTTATCGGAATTAACCAGACAAATCGCTCCACCAACTAAGAACGGCCATGCACCACCACCCACCGAATCAAGAAAGAGCTCTCAATCTGTCAATCCTTCCGGTGTCCGGGCCTGGTGAGGTTTCCCGTGTTGAGTCAAATTAAGCCGCAGGCTCCACTCCTGGTGGTGCCCTTCCGTCAATTCCTTTAAGTTTCAGCTTTGCAACCATACTTCCCCCGGAACCCAAAAGCTTTGGTTTCCCGGAAGCTGCCCGCCGAGTCATCGGAGGAACGTCGGCGGATCGCTAGCTGGCATCGTTTATGGTTAGAACTAGGGCGGTATCTGATCGCCTTCGAACCTCTAACTTTCGTTCTTGATCAATGAAAGCGTTTTTGGCAAATGCTTTCGCTTCTGTCCGTCTTGCGACGATCCAAGAATTTCACCTCTAACGTCGCAATACGAATGCCCCCATCCGTTCCTATTAATCATTACCTCGGGGTTCCGAAAACCAACAAAATAGAACCGAGGTCCTATTCCATTATTCCATGCACACAGTATTCAGGCGAAGTTTTAGCCTGCTTTAAGCACTCTAATTTGTTCAAAGTAAACGTGCCGGCCCGCCTCGACACTCAGTGAAGAGCACCGCGGCGGGATTGAAAGTTGGGCCGCCCTCGCGAGCTAAGCCCACCGGCAGGACGTCCCGCGGACACGCCAGTTAAACACCGCGAGCGATGAACCGGCGGCGCGGGACACAGATTCGACTACGAGCTTTTTAACCGCAACAACTTTAATATACGCTATTGGAGCTGGAATTACCGCGGCTGCTGGCACCAGACTTGCCCTCCAATTGATCCTCGTTAAAGGGTTTAGAGTGTACTCATTCCGATTACGGGGCCTCGGATGAGTCCCGTATCGTTATTTTTCGTCACTACCTCCCCGTGCCGGGAGTGGGTAATTTGCGCGCCTGCTGCCTTCCTTGGATGTGGTAGCCGTTTCTCAGGCTCCCTCTCCGGAATCGAACCCTGATTCCCCGTTACCCGTTACGACCATGGTAGGCACAGAACCTACCATCGACAGTTGATAAGGCAGACATTTGAAAGATGCGTCGCCGGTGCTAGACCGTGCGATCAGCAGAAAGTTATTCAGATTCACCAGAGTGAACGACGACGAGCTTGCGCCCGCCGCCGATTGGTTTTGATCTAATAAAAGCGCTCCTTCCGTCTCCGGTCGGAGCTCTGTTTGCATGTATTAGCTCTAGAATTACCACAGTTATCCAAGTAAATGTGGGTACGATCTAAGGAACCATAACTGATTTAATGAGCCTTTCGCGGTTTCACCTTAATTAGGCTTGTACTGAGACATGCATGGCTTAATCTTTGAGACAAGCATATGACTACTGGCAGGATCAACCAGGGAGCTGCTAAAGTCGACAGGCGCCGTTTTCGATCGCGTCGACGAGAGACGACTCGCGTGTGGGTCCTCTTTACGCTAGCGCGCGCTTTTCAAAGCGGAGCGGCGGGAGGGTCTACTTACCCGATGTGCATCTCTCGCGCGAGCGACGGCGACGCCGTGCGACTGCGGCTGTTCTTTCGGGGCGGCGCGCGTCCGGCCTTATTACATAAAAAGACGTGGTACGAGCGCGCCGCTCAAAAGATTGCTGCTAGGTAAATTGTGAGAGTTTATGGTGCCGAGTGAAACATGCTGGACGCTTGCACTCGGCGCTCTCGCTTATTACTTCGCTTATATTCTGCGTTCGAAAAATTTGCGTGCACTGTGGGTGTACAACGCATAAAACAGAGAGTTTTTAAACTCTGCGAACTCGAATTTTACATCGACGCACTCTGACACCCTTCGCTAGTTTGAAAAGCGACTGCGGGCTGAAGTACGAGACTGTTTTCAGAGTATTCTCGCTCGGAACGAGGCGAGCCGTAGCATGTGCTAAGTTTTCGTTTGGTCGCTCCGGAGAGCGCTTCCACGAAGAAAACTGGGCGTTCGCTTGACGGGCCGCTGTTACGATTTTAAGACGCAACGCTTGACGCCCGCGAACTCGCAGCATAGCAGGTAGCAAAACGGTGCGGCGCTCTTGCAACAACGTGTTCCACCACATTAAATTCGACGTCGGGCGAAGAATAAAAATGTGTGGATGAGACCTCCCCGAGACCGCCGATGTGTTACTGGTGAATATCGCCATTTCGCACGGTGTTTGTTCGTGTGAGCCGGACGATAAACGCGGTTCGACAAACAGACGGATCGTTGCACTCAGACGAGAGGTCCCGCTACCGCAGAAAAATCTGTAGTTTTGGCGGATGCGAACGGAGAACGATGGACAATGTCGGCAAAGGCCCGCAAAATGTATCTACGAATTTCATATTTTTCAAGACTTCGTCTTGCAAAAGCAGGCGAGAGGTGCCCCAATTCCTCTCTATTCTGCGACGTTCGCCCGTCTCTCCCACCTCGTAGTAAACAACACACAAACGTATATAAAATACTAAGAGATTTTTGAGAAAAATGGCGTAATCTGCCCTAGAGGCACGCGTAGTAGCCTTTTCTCCTCCAGTTTATTGCGTGTGTGTTCGTGGAGAGACGGTCGCCGAGAATTCAAAAAAAAATTTAATTCCTGCGCCGGCAGCGAGAGGTGCCCCAATTCCTCTGTATTCTGCGACGTTCGCCCGTCTCTACCACATCGTAGTAAACACACAAACGTATATAAAATACTAGGAGATTTTTGAGAAAAATGGCGTAATCTGCCCTAGAGGCACGCGTAGTAGCCTTTTCTCCTCCAGTTTATTGCGTGTGTTCGTGGAGAGACGGTCGCCGAGAATTCAAAAAAAAATTTAATTCCTGCGCCGGCAGCGAGAGGTGCCCCAATTCCTCTGTATTCTGCGACGTTCGCCCGTCTCTACCACATCGTAGTAAACACACAAACGTATATAAAATACTAGGAGATTTTTGAGAAAAATGGCGTAATCTGCCCTAGAGGCACGCGTAGTAGCCTTTTCTCTTCCAGTTTATTGCGTGTGTTCGTGGAGAGACGGTCGCCGAGAATTCAAAAAAAAAATTTAATTCCTGCGGCCGGCAGCGTGCTGCGATGAAATATCATAGAAATGCACGATACGTAACGCTAAAACGTCTGCCATGTCCCGTTCGCAACTTTCGGGGTTCGCCGCTCGTGAGAGCAGGTCACCCCTTATATATGCGAAACTGTCGCGATTGTTGCGCGCCGGCCTAGCGCTACAACATGCCGAGCGGCCGGCCGACTCCGGGTCTCGCCAGACCCGGCCGCCCCGCAACTTTCGGTTCGGCTGCTGGAACGCGTCTCACCCGCACGGCCAAAAATTTTCAGAGTGCCTGCGTGTCTTACCCGCACCGAATAGATTTTTAAAATTTTTTCGATTCCAACGTGTCTGACACGCACCGACTCGACTGACGTGTCTCACTCGCACCGACTAGATTTTTGAAATTTTTGCAAGTCCAACGTGTCTTACCCGCACCGACTGAAATTTAACGTGTCTTACTCGCACCGACTCGAATCCAACGTGTCTTACCCGCACCGTCAATATATTTTAGCAGCCGCGATTGATGCACGCCGGCCTAATCCATAACCTTTTAATTTACAATTGACGCTCGCCGTGAAGATTGATGCGCGCCGTCGTCATTTAGTTAACCAATTCTGAGCGCGATTGATGCACGCCGACCGAATTCTCTTTGGCAAGATTAACGTGTCTGACACGCACCGACCCAGTCGGTGCGGGTAAGACACGTTGGACTTGCAAAAATTTCAATTTCCAACGTGTCTTACCCGCACCGACTGAAATTTAACGTGTCTTACTCGCACCGACTCGAATCCAACGTGTCTTACCCGCACCGTCAATATATTTTAGCAGCCGCGATTGATGCACGCCGGCCTAATCCATAACCTTTTAATTTACAATTGACGCTCGCCGTGACGATTGATGCGCGCCGTCGTCATTTAGTTAACCAATTCTGAGCGCGATTGATGAACGCCGACCGAATTCTCTTTGGCAAGGTTAACGTGTCTGACACGCACCGACCCAGTCGGTGCGGGTAAGACACGTTGGTGTTGCCAAAGTTAAATCGGTAGGCGTGCATCAATCGCGCTCAGAATTGCGATACTAAATGACGACGGCGCGCATCAATCGCTTCGGCGAGCGTCAATTGTAAACTAAAAGTTTATGGGTTAGGCCGGCGTGCATCAATCGCGGCTGCTAAAATATATTAACGGTGCAGGTAAGACACGTTGGATTCGAGTCGGTGCGAGTAAGACACGTTAAATCTTAATCGGTGCGGGTAAGACACGTTGGACTTGCAAAAATTTTAAAAATCTAGTCGGTGCGAGTGAGACACGTCTGTCGATATTTAACGTGTCTTACTCGCACCGACTCGAATCCAACGTGTCTTACCCGCACCGTCAATAAATTATAGCAGCCGCGATTGATGCACGCCGGCCTAATCCATAACCTTTTAATTTACAATTGACGCTTGCCGAGACGATTGATGCGCGCCGTCGGCACTTAGTGTCCCAATTCTGAGCGCGATTGATGCACGCCGACCGAATTAACTTTGGTGTAAGATTAACGTGTCTTACCCGCACCGATTGAGATTTAACGTGTCTTACGAATTTCGAATACAGTTGGATGCGGGCGACACACGTCAAAATTGAAACAATTTCGATTGATGCGCGCCGGTCAGTCTTTTTCCAGCTGCCGCAGTAATTATACTCGTACTCTGATTCAGAGGCCGATTGACGCACGCCGGCCCAGCGGCTGACGGCGTGCATCAATTTTTTCGGCGATTGATGCAAACCGATCCGTCGTGTCTGACGCGTACCGATTCGGTTATTGAAAATATTGGAAGTCTTACCCGTACCTACTATTTGACTTTTGGTCCGGGTAACACACGCCCGTCACCGCTGACAGAGTTGTTTGGCGCGGTTGAGACGCGGTTAGCCGGCCTGTGCAGATGACACGCGTCCGCATTCTGAATTGTAACAATTTCGATATATACGTGCCGGTCCTACTTAATCCTGATGCCACAGTAATTTTACTCGTACTCTGCATCAGGACGCGATTGAAGCACGCCGGTTGACTACGCAAGGTCTGCATCAATTTTCTCTGCGATTGAACAAGCCGACCTGTTGTGTCTGACGCGTACCGATTCGGTTATTGAAAATATTACAAGTACGGCGTGTCTTACCCGTACCTACTATTTGACTTTCGGCATCACCGGTGCGGGTGACACACGCCCCGCCGTGGTCTCGGACACCATTCGGTGCGGGTGAGACGCGGTTTGCCGGCCGGTGCAGGTTACACACGCCCGCAACCGCGTCTTACGCGCACGGTTAGGTTAGGTGCGGGTGAGACGCGGTTACCCAGCCCGTGCAGGTCACACACGCCCGCAACCGCGTCTTACGCGCACGGTTAGGTTAGGTGCGGGTGAGACGCGGTTACCCAGCCCGTGCAGGTCACACACGCCGGCAACCGTGTCTTACGCGCACGGTTAGGTTAGGTTAGGTTAGATCTGGCAGCCGGCGGTTAGGTTAGGTTAGGTTAGGGCGGTCGGCCGGCGGTTGGGTTAGATTTGCCGTCCGGCCGCCCCGCCGTGGTTTCGGACACCATTCGGTGCGGGTGAGACGCGGTTTGCCGGCCGGTGCAGGTTACACACGCCCGCAACCGCGTCTTACGCGCACGGTTAGGTTAGGTGCGGGTGAGACGCGGTTACCCAGCCCGTGCAGGTCACACACGCCCGCAACCGCGTCTTACGCGCACGGTTAGGTTAGGTGCGGGTGAGACGCGGTTACCCAGCCCGTGCAGGTCACACACGCCGGCAACCGTGTCTTACGCGCACGGTTAGGTTAGGTTAGGTTAGATCTGGCAGCCGGCGGTTAGGTTAGGTTAGGTTAGGGCGGTCGGCCGGCGGTTGGGTTAGATTTGCCGTCCGGCCGCCCCGCCGTGGTCTCGGACACCATTCGGTGCGGGTGAGACGCGGTTTGCCGGCCGGTGCAGGTTACACACGCCCGCAACCGCGTCTTACGCGCACGGTTAGGTTAGGTGCGGGTGAGACGCGGTTACCCAGCCCGTGCAGGTCACACACGCCCGCAACCGCGTCTTACGCGCACGGTTAG
>CATVIB010000530.1:25000-35000 GCA_958336395.1 Ctenicera cuprea | reverse complement strand
AAGTGGTCTTCTTGTCAGAGATTGTTAGTTTGTTTGTTCGACACCAACTATTGAGTACTTCCAGGATCCTGTTTGTTTTTTCTTGGAGGGTCTGTCTGCTGTTACCTTCTACTACAATTAGCAGGTCGTCAGCATAAGCCACCGTCGCCCTAACCTCCTGGTTTCTCTCTAGGGTCCCAAGCAGGTCCTCCATTATGAGGTCCCAAAAGATGGGACCACATATGGAGCCCTGCGGACACCCCTTCGAGATCCGCTTGGTCAGGGTCTCGGATGGACTTAGCATCTCGACCCACCGGTCTTGACAGTAGCTTCTTATCATCTGGTAAATGTCCCTTGGACAATTTATTTCTCTCAACCTTTTGAAAAGCGCTGGCCACCACAGGTTGTCGAAGGCTCCAGATATGTCCACGAAAACCGTTATAACATATCTGGAGTCTGCGGCCTCTACCTCCTCCAGTGCTTTATTTATGGCATCCTCCGTGGATTTCCCTTTTCGGAAGCCGTACTGTGCCTGATGCATCCCTATTGATGTTCTGTGCTCTTGTAATCTGTTGCACATCAGTCTTTCTAAGGTTTTTCCAAGTGTGTTAATTAGGCATATTGGCCTATACGACCTCGGGTCTTGGGGGTCTTTGTCTTCACTTTTCTTGATTATGATCACGTCTGATCGCTTCCAAATGTTTGGGAATTTGCCTTTTTTCAGGCAGATGTTGAATAGCTCTGTTAGCTTAGGTGTTAAAGCTTCCATGATGTTTTGTAGTACCTCGGTCCGGATACCATCTGGGCCTGGTGCCTTGTTTTTCTTTGCATTTTTGATCGCATCTGTTATTTCCTCGTTCGTGAATGGATTGGTTATTATTTGGTTTGCTGGTCGTTCCGTCGTTTGTCTCCTCAACGTCGCTTGCTCTTCGTCTTCATTTTCATCGTTGTCATCTGGAAGTAGAGTCTTCAGAAGTACATCGGCAGACTCCTTCCAGTCCTTCGTGTAATTTTCTTCATCCCCAGGTATTTTTAGCGTTGAGAAGATGGTTGGACTTTTGATTTTCCTCGAGACCAATTTGTAGGGAATTCCCCACGCGTCAGTCTCGAGGTTTTCCCTTACAAATTTCTCCCAGCTTCCTATTTTTGTTTCAAGGATCTTTTGTCTATATTGATCTTTGAGTCTCCTGTATATTCCGAGACAATGTCTTCTTTCTTCTTCCACTATCTGACGTTGGTACTCTTTCCTCGCATTTCTAACTCTTCTTCTTAGCAGGGTTAGTTCTTCAGACCATTGCCTGTTTCTCACGGTTGTCCTATGGTCGATCTGAGGGATTGCGGAATACATCGCATCTTTAATTGCCTTGGTTATTTGTTTGGCACTTTCGTGCACATTCACGTGTTCATTGATTGGCATGTCTACTTTTATTTCTCTCCTCAGTTTTTCCCAGTCCGCTTTCCGGATGTTGTACTTCCTTCTGGTAACTTCTTTTTCTTCATTTATGTTCTCATGTTTAGTTAGTTCCATTGTTATGATGTTGTGATCACTCGTTGTAAGGTTGTCCCTTACTTGCCATTCTATAACTCTGTTTAGCGCGTTACCACTAACCAGGGTTACATCGATGTTGGATGAGGCTCCCGCCCTTCCTTGGTAGGTTGGAGGGTTCCTAGGCTGGTTTAGGACTTCCAGTTGCAACTCGTTGATCATGAGTTCTACCTCTTCTCCTCTTTCATCTGTTGTCCGGCTGTTCCACATTCCAGATTTGGCGTTAACATCTGCTAATATCAGTATCCTGCTATTTACATATTTCCTTACTATTTCCTTTGTCTTTTCTATGTGGGGCCTCACTTCTTCCGCGAACTGATAATATTGGGTGGACAGAATCCAGCTGCCCGCTTTAGTGTTTATCTCCAAACACACGCAGTGTTCATCTGACAGGCCACCATTCACAGTCGTCGTGATGTCGCGGTTGAACACAATGACTGCCGCCATTGGGTTCACCCCCGCCACCACCGTTTGAGCCGTGACTGGCATCCCCAGCAGCTTCCCCCTGCGCGTGTAAGGTTCCTGGATGCAAACCAAGTCAAGCTGCAGTTCCTCCGCTACTTTTCGTATTTCGCTCATCACAGTCGAGCTCCTCATTGCATTAATTTGCCCTATTTTAATGTTAGTTGTCGCCATTTCTAGGCATATTTTACGTGGATATGGCTGGCTGGCCAGCTTTGTTTGGGATCAATGGTTACTCGACCGTGAATCATTACGAACTGGTTATATACTGCGTCTATATCCCACTCTTCTTCTCTTCTCCTAAAGACTTGGTCTATTAGTTCTTTTAGTTGAACTGCATTTGTGGGTAGGTTGTTATATCTAAGCTGGATTCTATCCACCACTTCTAGTACCGAAAAAGTTATCGTTTTCCCTTTTGGATGTAATATTCGGGTGACATGTCTCAAAGCTGTCGTTAGTGTTTTTTCTTCTTCTAATCTTGATAGTCGGTAGCTGACTTCAAGGTTGTCGTAGATCTTCCGTATCCCATTCGTATTCTGTTTGTCATTGTCCTTGCTTTCCTCTTCTTCATCTACCTTCTTCTTCATTCTTTCTGCTTCTACTTCCTCACTTTGGTCTTCTGTCTCTACACTTTTGGTACCTTCCTCTTCTCGCTTCTTTCCCTCTTCTTCCTTCTTCTTCTTTTTCTCTCTTTTACCTTCTACTACTTCCTTCCTTTGGTCTTGTTTCATTCCTTTATTTCTATCTTTTTCCTCCATTTTTCTTTGGTTTCCTTCTTCATTTTTTCCCTTTTTCGACGCTTTCCCACGCAGGTAGGAAAGGCATCTCATTCCCATTACCCCTTTTGTTAGTTGTTTTACTCTTGTTTTTGTCTTGTCTATCTCCTTCTCACCTGTTTTCGACTCCACTTCTACTTCTTCTTCTATCTCGGTTTGTGTTCCTATTTCTCGTTTCTCGCTTTCAATCCTCTTAATTCTTCTCTCTTCTACTTCTTCATTCTTCTTGGTTCTTCTCATCTGGTACAATTCGGATCTTAACTTATCTCTTCGTCTTCTGCTTGGTGGTTTGTATCGCCTCTTCTTATGTGTTGGTTGATCGTTGTTCTTATTGATAGCAGCTTCAATTACGGGCTTAGTTACCATAATCAATTTTGCTTATTAATCGTTCCAACATCATTTTTTGCGTTTGGCAGTCTTTATTGTTGCACTTCTTTTTCCTAACTTGACACGGTATACATACCGCTGGACTTTCTTTGTTTTTGCACGCTTCCTTCTTGTGCTTACCTCCACAGTGGCTGCAGGCTTGTTCTTCGGCCTTACAATGTTTGGCCACGTGGCCTAGATCTTGGCATTTTTGACACTTAGGGACCACCAGGTAGTCCTTTGGTTTTATGGAGTGGAACCCCATGTATATCCGTTCCTTCTTAAGTATTAGTTTCCTGATCTGCGGATCAACTTCCGCCACTTGGTGAACTGTCGCTTTATCCCTAGGTCCCGTTCTGAATTTTAGGCTAAAGCCTTTCCTAAAATCATCTTCGCTTACCTGCTCCTTTAGGTTTTGTTCGTAAATTGCTGCTTTGATGTATTCTTCGTCCCACTTGGTTTGGATGTCGTAAAGTATTATTAAAGGTTTTCGTTTTTTGGGCGGTTCCATCTTCATATCCACCGCCATCCTTCTGTTGCCTAATATCTTATCGATATCTTCGTTGGTTTCGGTTTCCACTATCAGAGTATTGTTTGTTGTTCTCATGTGTTTGATCTTTATTCTTTCCTCTATCGGGTCGATTCTCCTGGTAAATTTGGTCTGTATTTCTTTGATGTTCTCACCTTTTTTCGAGGTTATGAATAAGGTATGCCTGGTTTGAGACTTTTCTATTGCCACTTCCTTCGTTGATTGTTGATACCCTTGGCTTACGGTTTGGGCGTATGATATCGTTGGAGTTTTGTTGGAGTTTTGTTGTCCTTCTTCTCTCAGTCTTTTATTTTCTTTCTCTAGCTCCTTGATTCTTCCAACAAGCTCCGCTTGCGCGAAAGCCCATTTGGTAATCTTGGCTTCTAGAATTTCCTTATTTGCTTTTTTCAATCTGTTGCTGGTGTCCAATCCATTTTGTATGTATCTTATGACGTCGTTGTATTTTTCTTCTATTGTCGATTCCTTATCATTGTTATCCTCTTCTTCTTCTTCCAGGTCTGAATTCGTGCTTATGATTTTGGTCTTTCGTGTCTTCGGTGTCTTCGGTGTTGCGAGTGCTGGGAATTCCTCCCGTTGCTGTTTTTGTTTTTCCAGTTCTCTTTCTCTTGCCCTTTCATTCTCTAACTGTCTTTCATATCTTATTTTCCTCTCCTTCTCTGCTGCCTTTTCCTTTTCTCTCAACTCCTTTCTTCTATCTTCCTGCTCTAGCTCGACTTCTGCTTTTCTTGCTTCCCTCTTTTGCTCAGCCTTTCTTGCATCTTTCTCCTTCTCCTTTACTGATTCCATACTGGAATCGGTTGGAGGTGGAGTTTCCCTGCCTTTTGGGGTGTCGGGGGGGGTGTGCCCCACGCCCATCGTGCTTGTCCTACGCACAGTGGTGGTTGCTATTTCTGTTGCCGTCTAAATATATATGAAGATCTCTCTGCTTCGCTCTTATTATAATTATAGATATAAATATATTATTTAATTGTAGCCAAATTTTGGTCGCTTATGCAGCAGTAATTCAATATCTGATATAGCCCTTTTTTCCTATTTAATTGCACGTTCGTGCAGAACGGCCTATGAATCCTCCATAGCCGGGTCCGCGCGGGTATGGAGCTGACTGTTTATACCTCCCCCTGGTCCCTAGTGGAGACTCCTGCTCTCTTCCCAAGCTTCGGTGGCTAATCCTACAATCCTGCACCACGTGGGTACAGGCCCGCTTCAAGTCCGAGAACAGTAGCGATTCCACCAGTTTGCAGGGTTCGGGTGGCAGCCAGGCGGGCTATCAACCAGCATGCTTAGCCCACTCTCGCAGCTGGGGAGTGCTTTGTATTTTGAGCGCGAAGCACTACCACAAAACACGCTGGACAAGGCGCAGTTGTCCACTGCCAACCATCCCAATTAGGGATGGGTTTTTTATCGAGGTATAGCTCCTCTAGATCTGATGTGTTCTGTGAGAACAGTGGACACCTCGGGAAGGTGACGGCATAGCCGCCCACATCAGTCTTGCCTGGAGAGAGGCTTGTGGCCCTCAAACTTAAGTTAGACTTAAGCTCGAGTTCTATAATCGCTTCATCCAGGCCTGGTGACCAAGCTCCAATGACTTTGAGTCATCTGGGGCTTGGTTGCCACATCCACCAGTGGGTAGGGACAGTGGGAATCTCGTTAATCCATTCATGCGCGTCACTAATTAGATGACGAGGCATTTGGCTACCTTAAGAGAGTCATAGTTACTCCCGCCGTTTACCCGCGCTTGCTTGAATTTCTTCACGTTGACATTCAGAGCACTGGGCAGAAATCACATTGCGTCAACACCCGCTGGGGCCATCGCAATGCTTTGTTTTAATTAGACAGTCGGATTCCCCCGGTCCGTGCCAGTTCTGAGTTGACCGTTGAATGGCGGCCGAAGAGGTACACCCGGGATCGACAGGAGCCGACCGCCGAGGCCTCGTAGCAAGGAAGTTCCGCGGGAGGCCAAGGCACGGGACCGAGCTCGGATCCGAACACGCGGAGCCCCGCCGACGCGAACGCCGACGGAGACGCGTGTCATCACCTCGCCCAGGCCCGGCACGTGAGCCGGTACCCGCTTCCCGACCAAGCCCGACACGCCCCGATCCTCAGAGCCAATCCTTATCCCGAAGTTACGGATCCAATTTGCCGACTTCCCTTACCTACATTATTCTATCGACTAGAGGCTATTCACCTTGGAGACCTGCTGCGGATATGGGTACGAGCCGGCGCGACTCCTCCACGTGGCCCTCTCCCGGATTTTCAAGGTCCGAGGGGAAGATGCGGACACCGCCGCAACTGCGGTGCTCTTCGCGTTCCAAACCATATCTCCCTGCTAGAGGATTCCATGGAACTCGAACGCTCATGCAGAAAAGAAAACTCTTCCCGCATCTCCCGACGGCGTCTCCGGGTCATTTTGGGTTGCCCCGACGAACTCTCTTGCGAGGGCCCGACTTATTAACGGTTCCGCTGCCGGGTTCCGGAATAGGAACCGGATTCCCTTTCGCCCGTCGGGCGCGACTTCAGCAACATTTATTTAGTGCGATAAGCGCGCCTTCATCGACATCGGCTTTCGCCTAGGGCTTAGGATCGACTGACTCGTGTGCAACGGCTGTTCACACGAAACCCTTCTCCACGTCAGTCCTCCAGGGCCTCGCTGGAGTATTTGCTACTACCACCAAGATCTGCGCCGACGGCGGCTCCAGACGGCCTCGCGGCCAGTCCTTCTGCGCTCACCGCCGCGACCCTCCTACTCGTCAGAGCTTCATGGCAGCGCGCCGAAACGCGCGGCCTCACATGCCGCTGACGGCGGAGTATAAGCACGACGCTTCAGCGCCATCCATTTTCAGGGCTAGTAACTTCGGCAGGTGAGTTGTTACACACTCCTTGGCGGATTCCGACTTCCATGGCCACCGTCCTGCTGTCTTAAGTTACCAACGCCTTTCATGGTATCCCATAAGCGTCGATTTTGGCGCTTTAACTCCACGTTTGGTTCATCCCACAGCGCCAGTTCTGCTTACCAAAAATGGCCCACTTGGCACTCTGATCCGATCTCGCGGCTTCAACTTGTGTGTTTAAGCAAGCCGGAGATCTCACCCATTTAAAGTTTGAGAATAGGTTGAGGCCGTTTCGACCCCAATGCCTCTAATCATTCGCTTTACCGGATGAGACTCGCAAATTGCGAGCGCCAGCTATCCTGAGGGAAACTTCGGAGGGAACCAGCTACTAGATGGTTCGATTAGTCTTTCGCCCCTATACCCAGTTCCGACGATCGATTTGCACGTCAGAATCGCTACGGACCTCCATCAGGGTTTCCCCTGACTTCGTCCTGACCAGGCATAGTTCACCATCTTTCGGGTCCCAGCGTGTACGCTCTGGGTGCGCCTCTTCTCGCAATGAGAACGAGACGCCCCGGGAGTGCGGGGCGAGATTCAATTTCCCGCCCATCCTCCCTAGGCGCGCGCGAAGCGCGCCTTCACTTTCATTTCGCCTTTAGGTTTAGCACAGAATCCCAATGACTCGCGCACATGCTAGACTCCTTGGTCCGTGTTTCAAGACGGGTCCTGAAAGTACCCAAAGCTATAGCGTCGCCGACGGACGTGATCTGGGTCTGTCCGAGAGCGCCGCCGCTAGCAGCCGGACGGTCCCGAAGTCGGTACGAGGCCCGAACTTGCGAAACTTCGCCGCGCTTGCGACGGGCCGGACGCCTACTGGAGGCGGCCCCACGTCTCTGGCATACCGTCGAGCGGGCCGGCCAGGACACCGCGTCGGTCCGTACGGACGATACGGCCCCGAAGGACCGCACGCCGCACGGGCTCCCGAGCGGGCCGTAGACCGGCGCCCAACGAGTCGCGACGTCCTACTAACGGAGAAGTGCACGCGTCCGTGACCGAAGTCGTCGGTCGGAACGCGACGGACGCGGTTAAACGCCCGTCGACGCCTCCCGAACGCACTCCGATCGAACGGTAACGCGGTTGAATCTCCGTCTTCGACCTTTCGGGTTTCTCAGGTTTACCCCTGAACGGTTTCACGTACTCTTGAACTCTCTCTTCAAAGTTCTTTTCAACTTTCCCTCACGGTACTTGTTCGCTATCGGTCTCGTGGTTGTATTTAGCCTTAGATGGAGTTTACCACCCACTTAGGGCTGCACTCTCAAGCAACCCGACTCTGAGGAGAGGTCCTCCCGCTGCCTGCGGCGGTCGCTACGGGCCTGGCACCCTCTATGGGTAAGTGGCCCCGTTCAAGAAGGACTTGGACGCGCCGCGCGACCTCGGGATGATGGACCCTCCCAAACGCTACATTTCCCTGCGGCCGGTTACGACCGCGGGATTCAGCGCTGGGCTTTTCCCTGTTCGCTCGCCGCTACTGGGGGAATCCTAGTTAGTTTCTTTTCCTCCGCTTAGTAATATGCTTAAATTCAGCGGGTAGTCTCGCCTGCTCTGAGGTCGTGTATGTGCGTTCAAAATTGTGCGTAAGCGCAATGCAAACAGGCGCACGTTCGAAATTTTGGAGTTCGGCACGTGCAGACGCGGACCAGACGTCCCTCTACAGAGAACATGTCTAGGACACGACGGCCGCCGCACGGACAAACCCCGTCCGAGAACGCGCCTTACGCTATCGCTCGCACGCGCCTTTAAATCAGCGCGCGCGTATTTCAAGGAGACGCGAGCTTCGTCCCGCCGCTCGAAGCGGCCGCGAACGACGCCGGCGAACTCCCAAATTCGCTCCGCAACCACGGGTCCTGGTCTGCACTCCGCCGCGAACAGCGCGCTCGCACACTTGCGTGTGCTAACGGCGACGCAGATAGCCGAAGGAACAGGGGAACTCCGTGGAACGAGCAGTCGTTTGATAATTGATACGACCCTCAGCCAGACGTGGTCCGGGAACAGTATCCGAGGACCGCAATGTGCGTTCGAAACGTCGATGTTCATGTGTCCTGCAGTTCACAAGTTGACGCGCAATTAGCTGCGTTCTTCATCGACCCACGAGCCAAGTGATCCACCGTTCAGGGTAATCTTTTGGTTTGTCTTGCGCCGACGACGTTTCTCCGACAGCCACAAACGGACCAAGTCGGACGTACGAACAATCGGACGCGAAGAACGGCGACGCAGCGTCGACGGAGCGCTGCCCGTGTACAAGTTCGAGCTAGAGCGCGTCCGCGCGATCGCGAGCGTGCCAAAGGTGTTTTTCTTTGGTATGTGCGTTCAAAATAAACGTCTTTCAGACGAATATATGAATTTTGCCGGCGTGGCTATTTCTGCGAGGGGGAGCAATTAGGTCGAGAAACGACCGCACTCCGCTCTCTGCCTACTAACCAGGGCGATACGCTCGCTAGCCATAACCGGTGAAACCGGTGTAGGCAGCGCGGCGGCGACCAAAAAGAGTTCGGCGACAAGCGCACAGCAGCGGCGACGGGCGTAAATCTTTGACTACCTATAGCGCAGCAGCTAGCTCACCGCTCACGCGTCTTCTCGACTATGAGGAGACGGAGAACGAGGTAGCGATCGCGTCTATATTAAACAGGTACCCGCCGCGTGGTTCGCTGCTGGATCGCAGGGGCGCCTACTGACACTTCTTGGCGCCGCGGCGTCAGCCGCATTTTTGGACTTCGGCAATGTCATCAAGCGGAGAACTTTTCCTCGTCCTCTTCCTTTTGCTCTAACACAATCTGCGCCGAACATTCCACATGCCGCGCAAATGGCCCGGAGAGGCCGCTGCGGCAAGCTTTGCGTTTTTATGGTCGTGTTTCTTTCCATACCGCCTTTCTGGGGACAAAAAACTGATCCGTCTGATCTTTCTCGAAGATCTTATGAAGACCTTCGGTCGCTGCGGACACACAGTACACAGCGACCCGGCCGAACCTTGCCCGTACGCTAACGAAGTCACAGCCGCGCGTACGAACTCGGAACCGTCTTCTGCGGCCGTATCGTTTGAGTTCTCAGCCCAGGCGACAGGGCGATTACTCGGGAGGAGCTCGAAATGCTTCGTTTCGAGCGGGCGGTTTCTTATTTGTCTCGCAACTAAACGTCATCAATATTTGTAGGGTATTTATTTACCTATCCTCAAGAAGTTTCATGCACAAAACTTTCCGACGGCATCGTTTATCGAACGGGGAGTCGGGCCCTTCCTTGGTAAGAGCCTCACCACCCGTCGGACGGTGCCGCCGACACGACCTTTATACGATCATCGCTCTTCTCCCTCTCGGAGAAGTTAGCTGATGCCGCATTTTATGACTCTCTCCGTTTTTCGGAGAGTAGCTTTCATATGCGCGTGCACGTTGGCCACACATTTTTTCTCGGTGCCCAAATTGCTACCGGAAAACGCTTCTCT
>CATVIB010000530.1:17500-22500 GCA_958336395.1 Ctenicera cuprea | reverse complement strand
GCACTCGGCGCTCTCGCTTATTACTTCGCTTATATTCTGCGTTCGAAAAATTTGCGTGCACTGTGGGTGTACAACGCATAAAACAGAGAGTTTTTAAACTCTGCGAACTCGAATTTTACATCGACGCACTCTGACACCCTTCGCTAGTTTGAAAAGCGACTGCGGGCTGAAGTACGAGACTGTTTTCAGAGTATTCTCGCTCGGAACGAGGCGAGCCGTAGCATGTGCTAAGTTTTCGTTTGGTCGCTCCGGAGAGCGCTTCCACGAAGAAAACTGGGCGTTCGCTTGACGGGCCGCTGTTACGATTTTAAGACGCAACGCTTGACGCCCGCGAACTCGCAGCATAGCAGGTAGCAAAACGGTGCGGCGCTCTTGCAACAACGTGTTCCACCACATTAAATTCGACGTCGGGCGAAGAATAAAAATGTGTGGATGAGACCTCCCCGAGACCGCCGATGTGTTACTGGTGAATATCGCCATTTCGCACGGTGTTTGTTCGTGTGAGCCGGACGATAAACGCGGTTCGACAAACAGACGGATCGTTGCACTCAGACGAGAGGTCCCGCTACCGCAGAAAAATCTGTAGTTTTGGCGGATGCGAACGGAGAACGATGGACAATGTCGGCAAAGGCCCGCAAAATGTATCTACGAATTTCATATTTTTCAAGACTTCGTCTTGCAAAAGCAGGCGAGAGGTGCCCCAATTCCTCTCTATTCTGCGACGTTCGCCCGTCTCTCCCACCTCGTAGTAAACAACACACAAACGTATATAAAATACTAAGAGATTTTTGAGAAAAATGGCGTAATCTGCCCTAGAGGCACGCGTAGTAGCCTTTTCTCCTCCAGTTTATTGCGTGTGTGTTCGTGGAGAGACGGTCGCCGAGAATTCAAAAAAAAATTTAATTCCTGCGCCGGCAGCGAGAGGTGCCCCAATTCCTCTGTATTCTGCGACGTTCGCCCGTCTCTACCACATCGTAGTAAACACACAAACGTATATAAAATACTAGGAGATTTTTGAGAAAAATGGCGTAATCTGCCCTAGAGGCACGCGTAGTAGCCTTTTCTCCTCCAGTTTATTGCGTGTGTTCGTGGAGAGACGGTCGCCGAGAATTCAAAAAAAAATTTAATTCCTGCGCCGGCAGCGAGAGGTGCCCCAATTCCTCTGTATTCTGCGACGTTCGCCCGTCTCTACCACATCGTAGTAAACACACAAACGTATATAAAATACTAGGAGATTTTTGAGAAAAATGGCGTAATCTGCCCTAGAGGCACGCGTAGTAGCCTTTTCTCTTCCAGTTTATTGCGTGTGTTCGTGGAGAGACGGTCGCCGAGAATTCAAAAAAAAAATTTAATTCCTGCGGCCGGCAGCGTGCTGCGATGAAATATCATAGAAATGCACGATACGTAACGCTAAAACGTCTGCCATGTCCCGTTCGCAACTTTCGGGGTTCGCCGCTCGTGAGAGCAGGTCACCCCTTATATATGCGAAACTGTCGCGATTGTTGCGCGCCGGCCTAGCGCTACAACATGCCGAGCGGCCGGCCGACTCCGGGTCTCGCCAGACCCGGCCGCCCCGCAACTTTCGGTTCGGCTGCTGGAACGCGTCTCACCCGCACGGCCAAAAATTTTCAGAGTGCCTGCGTGTCTTACCCGCACCGAATAGATTTTTAAAATTTTTTCGATTCCAACGTGTCTGACACGCACCGACTCGACTGACGTGTCTCACTCGCACCGACTAGATTTTTGAAATTTTTGCAAGTCCAACGTGTCTTACCCGCACCGACTGAAATTTAACGTGTCTTACTCGCACCGACTCGAATCCAACGTGTCTTACCCGCACCGTCAATATATTTTAGCAGCCGCGATTGATGCACGCCGGCCTAATCCATAACCTTTTAATTTACAATTGACGCTCGCCGTGAAGATTGATGCGCGCCGTCGTCATTTAGTTAACCAATTCTGAGCGCGATTGATGCACGCCGACCGAATTCTCTTTGGCAAGATTAACGTGTCTGACACGCACCGACCCAGTCGGTGCGGGTAAGACACGTTGGACTTGCAAAAATTTCAATTTCCAACGTGTCTTACCCGCACCGACTGAAATTTAACGTGTCTTACTCGCACCGACTCGAATCCAACGTGTCTTACCCGCACCGTCAATATATTTTAGCAGCCGCGATTGATGCACGCCGGCCTAATCCATAACCTTTTAATTTACAATTGACGCTCGCCGTGACGATTGATGCGCGCCGTCGTCATTTAGTTAACCAATTCTGAGCGCGATTGATGAACGCCGACCGAATTCTCTTTGGCAAGGTTAACGTGTCTGACACGCACCGACCCAGTCGGTGCGGGTAAGACACGTTGGTGTTGCCAAAGTTAAATCGGTAGGCGTGCATCAATCGCGCTCAGAATTGCGATACTAAATGACGACGGCGCGCATCAATCGCTTCGGCGAGCGTCAATTGTAAACTAAAAGTTTATGGGTTAGGCCGGCGTGCATCAATCGCGGCTGCTAAAATATATTAACGGTGCAGGTAAGACACGTTGGATTCGAGTCGGTGCGAGTAAGACACGTTAAATCTTAATCGGTGCGGGTAAGACACGTTGGACTTGCAAAAATTTTAAAAATCTAGTCGGTGCGAGTGAGACACGTCTGTCGATATTTAACGTGTCTTACTCGCACCGACTCGAATCCAACGTGTCTTACCCGCACCGTCAATAAATTATAGCAGCCGCGATTGATGCACGCCGGCCTAATCCATAACCTTTTAATTTACAATTGACGCTTGCCGAGACGATTGATGCGCGCCGTCGGCACTTAGTGTCCCAATTCTGAGCGCGATTGATGCACGCCGACCGAATTAACTTTGGTGTAAGATTAACGTGTCTTACCCGCACCGATTGAGATTTAACGTGTCTTACGAATTTCGAATACAGTTGGATGCGGGCGACACACGTCAAAATTGAAACAATTTCGATTGATGCGCGCCGGTCAGTCTTTTTCCAGCTGCCGCAGTAATTATACTCGTACTCTGATTCAGAGGCCGATTGACGCACGCCGGCCCAGCGGCTGACGGCGTGCATCAATTTTTTCGGCGATTGATGCAAACCGATCCGTCGTGTCTGACGCGTACCGATTCGGTTATTGAAAATATTGGAAGTCTTACCCGTACCTACTATTTGACTTTTGGTCCGGGTAACACACGCCCGTCACCGCTGACAGAGTTGTTTGGCGCGGTTGAGACGCGGTTAGCCGGCCTGTGCAGATGACACGCGTCCGCATTCTGAATTGTAACAATTTCGATATATACGTGCCGGTCCTACTTAATCCTGATGCCACAGTAATTTTACTCGTACTCTGCATCAGGACGCGATTGAAGCACGCCGGTTGACTACGCAAGGTCTGCATCAATTTTCTCTGCGATTGAACAAGCCGACCTGTTGTGTCTGACGCGTACCGATTCGGTTATTGAAAATATTACAAGTACGGCGTGTCTTACCCGTACCTACTATTTGACTTTCGGCATCACCGGTGCGGGTGACACACGCCCCGCCGTGGTCTCGGACACCATTCGGTGCGGGTGAGACGCGGTTTGCCGGCCGGTGCAGGTTACACACGCCCGCAACCGCGTCTTACGCGCACGGTTAGGTTAGGTGCGGGTGAGACGCGGTTACCCAGCCCGTGCAGGTCACACACGCCCGCAACCGCGTCTTACGCGCACGGTTAGGTTAGGTGCGGGTGAGACGCGGTTACCCAGCCCGTGCAGGTCACACACGCCGGCAACCGTGTCTTACGCGCACGGTTAGGTTAGGTTAGGTTAGATCTGGCAGCCGGCGGTTAGGTTAGGTTAGGTTAGGGCGGTCGGCCGGCGGTTGGGTTAGATTTGCCGTCCGGCCGCCCCGCCGTGGTTTCGGACACCATTCGGTGCGGGTGAGACGCGGTTTGCCGGCCGGTGCAGGTTACACACGCCCGCAACCGCGTCTTACGCGCACGGTTAGGTTAGGTGCGGGTGAGACGCGGTTACCCAGCCCGTGCAGGTCACACACGCCCGCAACCGCGTCTTACGCGCACGGTTAGGTTAGGTGCGGGTGAGACGCGGTTACCCAGCCCGTGCAGGTCACACACGCCGGCAACCGTGTCTTACGCGCACGGTTAGGTTAGGTTAGGTTAGATCTGGCAGCCGGCGGTTAGGTTAGGTTAGGTTAGGGCGGTCGGCCGGCGGTTGGGTTAGATTTGCCGTCCGGCCGCCCCGCCGTGGTCTCGGACACCATTCGGTGCGGGTGAGACGCGGTTTGCCGGCCGGTGCAGGTTACACACGCCCGCAACCGCGTCTTACGCGCACGGTTAGGTTAGGTGCGGGTGAGACGCGGTTACCCAGCCCGTGCAGGTCACACACGCCCGCAACCGCGTCTTACGCGCACGGTTAGGTTAGGTGCGGGTGAGACGCGGTTACCCAGCCCGTGCAGGTCACACACGCCCGCAACCGCGTCTTACGCGCACGGTTAGGTTAGGTGCGGGTGAGACGCGGTTACCCAGCCCGTGCAGGTCACACACGCCGGCAACCGTGTCTTACGCGCACGGTTAGGTTAGGTTAGGTTAGATCTGGCAGCCGGCGGTTAGGTTAGGTTAGGTTAGGGCGGTCGGCCGGCGGTTGGGTTAGATTTGCCGTCCGGCCGCCCCGCCGTGGTCTCGGACACCATTCGGTGCGGGTGAGACGCGGTTTGCCGGCCGGTGCAGGTTACACACGCCCGCAACCGCGTCTTACGCGCACGGTTAGGTTAGGTGCGGGTGAGACGCGGTTACCCAGCCCGTGCAGGTCACACACGCCCGCAACCGCGTCTTACGCGCACGGTTAGGTTAGGTGCGGGTGAGACGCGGTTACCCAGCCCGTGCAGGTCACACACGCCCGCAACCGTGTCTTACGCGCACGGTTAGGTTAGGTTAGGTTAGATCTGGCGGCAGGCGGTTGGGTTAGGTTGGGTTAGATCCGGCGGCC
>CATVIB010000530.1:10000-12500 GCA_958336395.1 Ctenicera cuprea | reverse complement strand
GTTGAATCTCCGTCTTCGACCTTTCGGGTTTCTCAGGTTTACCCCTGAACGGTTTCACGTACTCTTGAACTCTCTCTTCAAAGTTCTTTTCAACTTTCCCTCACGGTACTTGTTCGCTATCGGTCTCGTGGTTGTATTTAGCCTTAGATGGAGTTTACCACCCACTTAGGGCTGCACTCTCAAGCAACCCGACTCTGAGGAGAGGTCCTCCCGCTGCCTGCGGCGGTCGCTACGGGCCTGGCACCCTCTATGGGTAAGTGGCCCCGTTCAAGAAGGACTTGGACGCGCCGCGCGACCTCGGGATGATGGACCCTCCCAAACGCTACATTTCCCTGCGGCCGGTTACGACCGCGGGATTCAGCGCTGGGCTTTTCCCTGTTCGCTCGCCGCTACTGGGGGAATCCTAGTTAGTTTCTTTTCCTCCGCTTAGTAATATGCTTAAATTCAGCGGGTAGTCTCGCCTGCTCTGAGGTCGTGTATGTGCGTTCAAAATTGTGCGTAAGCGCAATGCAAACAGGCGCACGTTCGAAATTTTGGAGTTCGGCACGTGCAGACGCGGACCAGACGTCCCTCTACAGAGAACATGTCTAGGACACGACGGCCGCCGCACGGACAAACCCCGTCCGAGAACGCGCCTTACGCTATCGCTCGCACGCGCCTTTAAATCAGCGCGCGCGTATTTCAAGGAGACGCGAGCTTCGTCCCGCCGCTCGAAGCGGCCGCGAACGACGCCGGCGAACTCCCAAATTCGCTCCGCAACCACGGGTCCTGGTCTGCACTCCGCCGCGAACAGCGCGCTCGCACACTTGCGTGTGCTAACGGCGACGCAGATAGCCGAAGGAACAGGGGAACTCCGTGGAACGAGCAGTCGTTTGATAATTGATACGACCCTCAGCCAGACGTGGTCCGGGAACAGTATCCGAGGACCGCAATGTGCGTTCGAAACGTCGATGTTCATGTGTCCTGCAGTTCACAAGTTGACGCGCAATTAGCTGCGTTCTTCATCGACCCACGAGCCAAGTGATCCACCGTTCAGGGTAATCTTTTGGTTTGTCTTGCGCCGACGACGTTTCTCCGACAGCCACAAACGGACCAAGTCGGACGTACGAACAATCGGACGCGAAGAACGGCGACGCAGCGTCGACGGAGCGCTGCCCGTGTACAAGTTCGAGCTAGAGCGCGTCCGCGCGATCGCGAGCGTGCCAAAGGTGTTTTTCTTTGGTATGTGCGTTCAAAATAAACGTCTTTCAGACGAATATATGAATTTTGCCGGCGTGGCTATTTCTGCGAGGGGGAGCAATTAGGTCGAGAAACGACCGCACTCCGCTCTCTGCCTACTAACCAGGGCGATACGCTCGCTAGCCATAACCGGTGAAACCGGTGTAGGCAGCGCGGCGGCGACCAAAAAGAGTTCGGCGACAAGCGCACAGCAGCGGCGACGGGCGTAAATCTTTGACTACCTATAGCGCAGCAGCTAGCTCACCGCTCACGCGTCTTCTCGACTATGAGGAGACGGAGAACGAGGTAGCGATCGCGTCTATATTAAACAGGTACCCGCCGCGTGGTTCGCTGCTGGATCGCAGGGGCGCCTACTGACACTTCTTGGCGCCGCGGCGTCAGCCGCATTTTTGGACTTCGGCAATGTCATCAAGCGGAGAACTTTTCCTCGTCCTCTTCCTTTTGCTCTAACACAATCTGCGCCGAACATTCCACATGCCGCGCAAATGGCCCGGAGAGGCCGCTGCGGCAAGCTTTGCGTTTTTATGGTCGTGTTTCTTTCCATACCGCCTTTCTGGGGACAAAAAACTGATCCGTCTGATCTTTCTCGAAGATCTTATGAAGACCTTCGGTCGCTGCGGACACACAGTACACAGCGACCCGGCCGAACCTTGCCCGTACGCTAACGAAGTCACAGCCGCGCGTACGAACTCGGAACCGTCTTCTGCGGCCGTATCGTTTGAGTTCTCAGCCCAGGCGACAGGGCGATTACTCGGGAGGAGCTCGAAATGCTTCGTTTCGAGCGGGCGGTTTCTTATTTGTCTCGCAACTAAACGTCATCAATATTTGTAGGGTATTTATTTACCTATCCTCAAGAAGTTTCATGCACAAAACTTTCCGACGGCATCGTTTATCGAACGGGGAGTCGGGCCCTTCCTTGGTAAGAGCCTCACCACCCGTCGGACGGTGCCGCCGACACGACCTTTATACGATCATCGCTCTTCTCCCTCTCGGAGAAGTTAGCTGATGCCGCATTTTATGACTCTCTCCGTTTTTCGGAGAGTAGCTTTCATATGCGCGTGCACGTTGGCCACACATTTTTTCTCGGTGCCCAAATTGCTACCGGAAAACGCTTCTCTTGCGACCGCTCCTCTCCGGGAGCGCGCTTATTTGTTGCGGACTAGCAGTCGTCCCTGGGCACTCCCGACCTGGCGACGCCAGATGGGCTCGCTCCGACGGCCGTTCTCGTCCAGGGCTCGATGCGTCGTCCGCGACGCGGTCC
>CATVIB010000530.1:2500-7500 GCA_958336395.1 Ctenicera cuprea | reverse complement strand
CTAGTTTGAAAAGCGACTGCGGGCTGAAGTACGAGACTGTTTTCAGAGTATTCTCGCTCGGAACGAGGCGAGCCGTAGCATGTGCTAAGTTTTCGTTTGGTCGCTCCGGAGAGCGCTTCCACGAAGAAAACTGGGCGTTCGCTTGACGGGCCGCTGTTACGATTTTAAGACGCAACGCTTGACGCCCGCGAACTCGCAGCATAGCAGGTAGCAAAACGGTGCGGCGCTCTTGCAACAACGTGTTCCACCACATTAAATTCGACGTCGGGCGAAGAATAAAAATGTGTGGATGAGACCTCCCCGAGACCGCCGATGTGTTACTGGTGAATATCGCCATTTCGCACGGTGTTTGTTCGTGTGAGCCGGACGATAAACGCGGTTCGACAAACAGACGGATCGTTGCACTCAGACGAGAGGTCCCGCTACCGCAGAAAAATCTGTAGTTTTGGCGGATGCGAACGGAGAACGATGGACAATGTCGGCAAAGGCCCGCAAAATGTATCTACGAATTTCATATTTTTCAAGACTTCGTCTTGCAAAAGCAGGCGAGAGGTGCCCCAATTCCTCTCTATTCTGCGACGTTCGCCCGTCTCTCCCACCTCGTAGTAAACAACACACAAACGTATATAAAATACTAAGAGATTTTTGAGAAAAATGGCGTAATCTGCCCTAGAGGCACGCGTAGTAGCCTTTTCTCCTCCAGTTTATTGCGTGTGTGTTCGTGGAGAGACGGTCGCCGAGAATTCAAAAAAAAATTTAATTCCTGCGCCGGCAGCGAGAGGTGCCCCAATTCCTCTGTATTCTGCGACGTTCGCCCGTCTCTACCACATCGTAGTAAACACACAAACGTATATAAAATACTAGGAGATTTTTGAGAAAAATGGCGTAATCTGCCCTAGAGGCACGCGTAGTAGCCTTTTCTCCTCCAGTTTATTGCGTGTGTTCGTGGAGAGACGGTCGCCGAGAATTCAAAAAAAAATTTAATTCCTGCGCCGGCAGCGAGAGGTGCCCCAATTCCTCTGTATTCTGCGACGTTCGCCCGTCTCTACCACATCGTAGTAAACACACAAACGTATATAAAATACTAGGAGATTTTTGAGAAAAATGGCGTAATCTGCCCTAGAGGCACGCGTAGTAGCCTTTTCTCTTCCAGTTTATTGCGTGTGTTCGTGGAGAGACGGTCGCCGAGAATTCAAAAAAAAAATTTAATTCCTGCGGCCGGCAGCGTGCTGCGATGAAATATCATAGAAATGCACGATACGTAACGCTAAAACGTCTGCCATGTCCCGTTCGCAACTTTCGGGGTTCGCCGCTCGTGAGAGCAGGTCACCCCTTATATATGCGAAACTGTCGCGATTGTTGCGCGCCGGCCTAGCGCTACAACATGCCGAGCGGCCGGCCGACTCCGGGTCTCGCCAGACCCGGCCGCCCCGCAACTTTCGGTTCGGCTGCTGGAACGCGTCTCACCCGCACGGCCAAAAATTTTCAGAGTGCCTGCGTGTCTTACCCGCACCGAATAGATTTTTAAAATTTTTTCGATTCCAACGTGTCTGACACGCACCGACTCGACTGACGTGTCTCACTCGCACCGACTAGATTTTTGAAATTTTTGCAAGTCCAACGTGTCTTACCCGCACCGACTGAAATTTAACGTGTCTTACTCGCACCGACTCGAATCCAACGTGTCTTACCCGCACCGTCAATATATTTTAGCAGCCGCGATTGATGCACGCCGGCCTAATCCATAACCTTTTAATTTACAATTGACGCTCGCCGTGAAGATTGATGCGCGCCGTCGTCATTTAGTTAACCAATTCTGAGCGCGATTGATGCACGCCGACCGAATTCTCTTTGGCAAGATTAACGTGTCTGACACGCACCGACCCAGTCGGTGCGGGTAAGACACGTTGGACTTGCAAAAATTTCAATTTCCAACGTGTCTTACCCGCACCGACTGAAATTTAACGTGTCTTACTCGCACCGACTCGAATCCAACGTGTCTTACCCGCACCGTCAATATATTTTAGCAGCCGCGATTGATGCACGCCGGCCTAATCCATAACCTTTTAATTTACAATTGACGCTCGCCGTGACGATTGATGCGCGCCGTCGTCATTTAGTTAACCAATTCTGAGCGCGATTGATGAACGCCGACCGAATTCTCTTTGGCAAGGTTAACGTGTCTGACACGCACCGACCCAGTCGGTGCGGGTAAGACACGTTGGTGTTGCCAAAGTTAAATCGGTAGGCGTGCATCAATCGCGCTCAGAATTGCGATACTAAATGACGACGGCGCGCATCAATCGCTTCGGCGAGCGTCAATTGTAAACTAAAAGTTTATGGGTTAGGCCGGCGTGCATCAATCGCGGCTGCTAAAATATATTAACGGTGCAGGTAAGACACGTTGGATTCGAGTCGGTGCGAGTAAGACACGTTAAATCTTAATCGGTGCGGGTAAGACACGTTGGACTTGCAAAAATTTTAAAAATCTAGTCGGTGCGAGTGAGACACGTCTGTCGATATTTAACGTGTCTTACTCGCACCGACTCGAATCCAACGTGTCTTACCCGCACCGTCAATAAATTATAGCAGCCGCGATTGATGCACGCCGGCCTAATCCATAACCTTTTAATTTACAATTGACGCTTGCCGAGACGATTGATGCGCGCCGTCGGCACTTAGTGTCCCAATTCTGAGCGCGATTGATGCACGCCGACCGAATTAACTTTGGTGTAAGATTAACGTGTCTTACCCGCACCGATTGAGATTTAACGTGTCTTACGAATTTCGAATACAGTTGGATGCGGGCGACACACGTCAAAATTGAAACAATTTCGATTGATGCGCGCCGGTCAGTCTTTTTCCAGCTGCCGCAGTAATTATACTCGTACTCTGATTCAGAGGCCGATTGACGCACGCCGGCCCAGCGGCTGACGGCGTGCATCAATTTTTTCGGCGATTGATGCAAACCGATCCGTCGTGTCTGACGCGTACCGATTCGGTTATTGAAAATATTGGAAGTCTTACCCGTACCTACTATTTGACTTTTGGTCCGGGTAACACACGCCCGTCACCGCTGACAGAGTTGTTTGGCGCGGTTGAGACGCGGTTAGCCGGCCTGTGCAGATGACACGCGTCCGCATTCTGAATTGTAACAATTTCGATATATACGTGCCGGTCCTACTTAATCCTGATGCCACAGTAATTTTACTCGTACTCTGCATCAGGACGCGATTGAAGCACGCCGGTTGACTACGCAAGGTCTGCATCAATTTTCTCTGCGATTGAACAAGCCGACCTGTTGTGTCTGACGCGTACCGATTCGGTTATTGAAAATATTACAAGTACGGCGTGTCTTACCCGTACCTACTATTTGACTTTCGGCATCACCGGTGCGGGTGACACACGCCCCGCCGTGGTCTCGGACACCATTCGGTGCGGGTGAGACGCGGTTTGCCGGCCGGTGCAGGTTACACACGCCCGCAACCGCGTCTTACGCGCACGGTTAGGTTAGGTGCGGGTGAGACGCGGTTACCCAGCCCGTGCAGGTCACACACGCCCGCAACCGCGTCTTACGCGCACGGTTAGGTTAGGTGCGGGTGAGACGCGGTTACCCAGCCCGTGCAGGTCACACACGCCGGCAACCGTGTCTTACGCGCACGGTTAGGTTAGGTTAGGTTAGATCTGGCAGCCGGCGGTTAGGTTAGGTTAGGTTAGGGCGGTCGGCCGGCGGTTGGGTTAGATTTGCCGTCCGGCCGCCCCGCCGTGGTTTCGGACACCATTCGGTGCGGGTGAGACGCGGTTTGCCGGCCGGTGCAGGTTACACACGCCCGCAACCGCGTCTTACGCGCACGGTTAGGTTAGGTGCGGGTGAGACGCGGTTACCCAGCCCGTGCAGGTCACACACGCCCGCAACCGCGTCTTACGCGCACGGTTAGGTTAGGTGCGGGTGAGACGCGGTTACCCAGCCCGTGCAGGTCACACACGCCGGCAACCGTGTCTTACGCGCACGGTTAGGTTAGGTTAGGTTAGATCTGGCAGCCGGCGGTTAGGTTAGGTTAGGTTAGGGCGGTCGGCCGGCGGTTGGGTTAGATTTGCCGTCCGGCCGCCCCGCCGTGGTCTCGGACACCATTCGGTGCGGGTGAGACGCGGTTTGCCGGCCGGTGCAGGTTACACACGCCCGCAACCGCGTCTTACGCGCACGGTTAGGTTAGGTGCGGGTGAGACGCGGTTACCCAGCCCGTGCAGGTCACACACGCCCGCAACCGCGTCTTACGCGCACGGTTAGGTTAGGTGCGGGTGAGACGCGGTTACCCAGCCCGTGCAGGTCACACACGCCCGCAACCGCGTCTTACGCGCACGGTTAGGTTAGGTGCGGGTGAGACGCGGTTACCCAGCCCGTGCAGGTCACACACGCCGGCAACCGTGTCTTACGCGCACGGTTAGGTTAGGTTAGGTTAGATCTGGCAGCCGGCGGTTAGGTTAGGTTAGGTTAGGGCGGTCGGCCGGCGGTTGGGTTAGATTTGCCGTCCGGCCGCCCCGCCGTGGTCTCGGACACCATTCGGTGCGGGTGAGACGCGGTTTGCCGGCCGGTGCAGGTTACACACGCCCGCAACCGCGTCTTACGCGCACGGTTAGGTTAGGTGCGGGTGAGACGCGGTTACCCAGCCCGTGCAGGTCACACACGCCCGCAACCGCGTCTTACGCGCACGGTTAGGTTAGGTGCGGGTGAGACGCGGTTACCCAGCCCGTGCAGGTCACACACGCCCGCAACCGTGTCTTACGCGCACGGTTAGGTTAGGTTAGGTTAGATCTGGCGGCAGGCGGTTGGGTTAGGTTGGGTTAGATCCGGCGGCCGGTGGTTGGGTTAGGTTAGGTTAGACCCGGCAGCCGGCGGTTAGGTTAGGTTAGGTTAGGGCGGTCGGCCGGCGGTTGGGTTAGATTTGCCGTCCGGCCGTCGGATTAAGCCGAAAAACCTCGATTTTTGGTTCCCGTTTATC